>JAGFPH010018500.1:0-16286 GCA_018207615.1 Philaenus spumarius
GGAGCTATAACTCCGCAACCCACCCCCAGAAGGCAGTCCTCCATCCCCCGTCAATGAAGAAGGTTTCGGTCGGGCCTGAAGGGGTTCGATCCGGAGCTATAAGTGCCAAAAGAGCAAATTGCACCAATGGACGACTTATGTGAAGCAGATGGGAATCGAATGACAAATTTGCCGAAACTAGCCAGAATGTTGTAGAAGCTTCCAGAATGTTCCCATCATGTTATATAATGTGCCAGTCATAACGTGCTAGACGTTCCAGAATGCTCGAAAATGTACCAGACGGCTCCGGACCATCGACGGGAACGCACTAGAAACCGTAAACGGTCTATGAAGGTCGAGACCTAAAACTTGCCAAATGTACTTGAACCAGCTGGCCCGATCCGACTTTGCACAGAGAGACAAATCAAAGTTAAATATGGGGATTTTTAATAACTTTAATACCCTCAAAACCTTCCTAAAATTAAAAAAAATTTGAAAACCTTTCTTAGCGAGCACCTAGGGTCCTCTAAAGGACGCTACATACCAAATTTCATTCCAACCGTTCGGTGGTTTTTTTTTAGTAATTTTGACCCCCCAAATCCCAGTAAAATTTCGATTTTTTTTAAACCTTTCTTAGCGAGCACCTAGAGCCCTAGAGAAAGCTGCATACCAAATGTCATTCCAATCCGTTTGGTGGTTTTTGAGATTTCGTGATGAGTGAGTCAGTGAGTGGTATTTGGATTATATATATATACTAGCTGACCCGTACGGCGTTGCCGTGGTGGTTGGTATTTTCAGTCTTTTTAACGTAATTTTATTATTTTTAAGTGTTCAGTCAGTGAGTGGTATTTGGCTTATATATATACATATAGATCTTAAATAATAAAAGCACTATTGTCATAATAATAAAAGATCTGAAATTATGATTTTAGTAACTTCGATCCCCCCAAACCCCTCCTAAAATTTCGAAATTTGTCATACCCTTTCTTAGTGAGCACCTACGGACCTAGAGGAAGCTACATACCAAATTTCATTCCAATCTGTTTGGTAGTTTTGAAGAAATCTTTTTTATAACTTTGATCCCTCCAAACCCCCCCCCCCCTAAAATTTCGAATTTTTTCAAACCCTTTCTTAGTGAGCACCTATGGCCCTCGAGGAAGCTACATACCAAATTTCATTCCAATCCGTTCAGTAGTTTTTGAGAAATCGTGATGAGTGAGTCAGTGGGTTTTGGCTTTTATATATTTATAGATATATATATAGATATAGGAGAGAAAACCCATTTAATTTCGATTATTTACGTCGAGGTGTAAAACATTGTTCGTATAAATATTGTAGATAAAATATACTCATAGATGTGAAGTGCAGTTCAAACAAATTGGCTGAAATCGTGGCTTTTCGCTTACTGGCGCATAGCCATTTATGTTCATGTAGTAATTTATGTAAGCCTAAATGGCAAACATTTATTGATTTGGACGGAACTCACTATACGTTTTTGGGCTAGTGAACTGTCAATATATACCCGATATTTCTGTATTTCATGTATCCTTATCTGCGAGTGAAACCGAGGCTATATGTACCTGCTAATCTTTCAACGCATAATAAAGTGAAAACGCAAATCGTTTTATGTTAGAGTCTAGAGTGGCCAACCAACCAACTGTACTTGAACCAATACTGTTTTTTAAATGACGAGTTCATTTATGACTAAGATGCTTTACTTTGTTTTAACAATACTTATTTTGATAGCTTGGAGCAGGACTTTGTACTTTTAAATCGTTACCACTCACTCCTGCCAAGTAGGGCTGGAATAGTCTCTCACAATACAGCATATATCTAGCCTAATTATCCATAATTAATTGTTTAAGGTATTCAGAAACCCCATAGACATATGAGTTCAAAATATGGTTGGTAGATAACTAAATTAAGAACAGCACTATGTTATTACTTTAAACGAGCAATTCTTGTATCTATCTTTGTATCTGTCGCGGATCTCGAAAACGGCTCTAACGAATTCAAAGAAATTTTGTATTTAGGTGTGGTTATGATTTTTAAGTACACCCATATAGTTGTATTTCGTGTAAAAACGCAATTTTTTGAGAAAATCTAATTTAAAAGGTGAACATTTTTAACATACGGTCTTATGGGCTGCCATGTTGGTTACAAAATAACAACGAAATTGTAAATAAAGCAGTCAAAACAAGCCAATTTATACTGTTTTATCAGCTGTTCATTGGATAGTTTTTAATTACTGTTAAAAAAACAAGCTAATTTATAATGGTTTAGCACGTTGGAATTAGAATAAATTGGGCCTGATTTAACAATTTATTTTGTAAAAAAAAAGTTAAACTTGGCAAAGATGGATAAATTCGAATAGTCAATTTTGTAATACAGGCCTGGCTCATTTCTGAAACATAGTATTGAGGTTTTACTATTCCTGCAATTATTTTTACTATATTTAGGCCGGGTTTCAAAACTTTACTTGACAGAAGATAGTAGAACTAGGACTAAAATCGTAATGAAAGCCTCTCACGTTTTTAAAGCATGTATTTGAGGTTATAATTAAACTTGTAATTACTGTTAATATATTTAAGCCTGGTTTCATAATTTTACAAACCGATGTACACACGAGCCAAACATTAACGAGATTCTTTAGTGAATTTTTCAACTGCAAGCGAAGCGTCCAGGGTCAGAGCCACTAGTAAATAATAATTTAAGCAGTCTTTTAAGAAATCATTATTTCCACATTTTTTAATAAACTTCGATATTGAATTATTTAAGAATAGTATACAGCAATAACACAACTTGTCACACACATATGTTTTGTAATCAAACGCGAATCGAACGTATCAAAACGACAAAGAAATGCAGGAATATTTACCTCTTTTAAATTGACGCGTGTCACAGTTTCCAGTCCAATTATAGTTTCTACTCACACGCTAACGGTACTGCGATGGGAAATCATTTATTTAGTTTCCAGTCAAATATTTTCACGAGCAATTTCGAGGTAGATATTATAAATTCAATTAAATATTTTCCTGGATCCGATAAGTAGGCGTTGTTTTCGCGGCGTTAAAAAAAAACCTTCAGCATTTTTGCCACCAAATAAATGAAACGTACTCTACAGTTAAATTTGCAAGAGACATTGAACAATACAATAGCCTACATTAACGAAGAACAATAACTTGACATTTACGGTTTACTGAAAACCAACTAACACAGAGACAGGTTCAGTACCCACGACCCATCCCATACGCATAAGCATAAAATAACGCCCTTCAGTTTCAATTGCTCACTGTCCAGTCGACGTAACTCTGTTTAATGACAGCTGTCAAATGGATAAAATACATCTACGGAATTTAACGGATACCAAAAAAGAACAATAAGCAACATCATAAAGAAAGTGACCGACAAAAAATGAAAAATCAAGGTCAACACTAACCCCAAATACAACGGAAGAAAAAGGTTAAAAATGATTTAAAGTAAATTTTATCGAATATAATACAAACATCCTTCAGAAAACGGGCATAATCTAAACGTAGCGCTCATCCGAAAATTACATTGGATGAGAAAACACTAAAGATTGCAATCCCAAACATGAAAAAAGCGGTTAGAATTTATTAAAACAAATTAGGAATACACAAGTCAAAAGTAAAGATCATTTGTTTACATTTCAAATACAACCGACCTAAAAAACTAGCCTTAGCTAAGGATTATCTAGAAGAAAGTAACGTTCTTTAAGTAGCCCTTCTTAAGAATGTACCAATACCAAATATTCTACACGCTTTGGAAACTTTGTATACAGTATCAACAAAAGTAATTCACCCACGCAGCTGAACCGGTGACGTGAGTTGAGTAAATTTCCAAAATTAAGTTTATAGGCCTATGTTTTAGGATTTTAACCAACAATTTGGAAAATAGCCTCTATTCACGACGGTGTTGACTAGCTGCAAAATGCTTCGCAAGCAATTCCGTATAAAAGGAGTATTTTCAATACATAGTGCAATGCGTGCTTCGCTCGCCATTCCGCATATTGGGAGTATTTTCAATACACAAAGCATTGCGTGCTTCACACGCCAACGTCCGTATTGGAAGTATCTTCAATATACAATGCATTGCGTGCTTCGCACGCAAACCCCGTGATAGAATCCACCACATGGCTTTGAACGGGGTACTTCTATGGTATTTTACGTTTTGATCGATTTTGGGGGAACCAAGCGAGCTATAAGGTCGCGTAAAAAAACAAAATTTTCAGAACAACATCCTTCATTTATATTTTTAGAAAAAACTCTAAAATAAATTCATTCTCGTAGGAAAAATCTCAAAAAAATGTTACTTCCGGTCATAAAATGTGCTTCCGGTTGTTGGATTTTTTTGGCTAACGAACTCGTCCGGGCGACGTCGACGAACAATGTGTGCACCAAATTTGAACCAAATCGGACTTAAAATGCGACCGCTAAAACTCAAAACACTGTTAGGCGACGTCTCGTCCAAACTAAATCTAAAAATGGCACAAAGGATACTAAAAACTATAAAAGCGAGTACGTACGGGAGTAACATATAATATAACAGCTGATTTCACCCATCATCTGTAATACAAACCAAGTGTAGATTATACTTTGAGGTTATGTTTGCTGATTCCACCATTAAAATTTCTTATGAAGTTGATTTTTTTTTAAATATGAGTTTTAGATCTAATTTTTGGTATAATTATGCGTTATAACATTTGCTTTGTAGTTATACACTTTACATAAATACAACCTTTTATCATCAAAATATTTGTTTATACAAATTTAAAGAAGAAATACCGATTCGCTTAGCTTCGGAAATATTCGTACATGTTCGTATAACATATAAAAATATTCGATTATTAATTTCTTCACTATAACTAGGGGGCTTTACATCCTGCTCGCTCCACTCGTCAACCCCCACCCCACCTCCGATCCCTTCGCGATCTCCGGGGGGCCGTGTTCAACTTTATTTTTCGACTTGAATTCGACTTCATGAACTTGTGCGCCTGGAAGAAGCAATACGTCTCTGCTACGCAATACATGGCGCCTGTAAGTTATGCAATGGTCACCGCTACGCAATACACGTATTTAATCTATTCTTATTACTTTATAATTACGACAAGAAGAAGTAGACAAACTTTTTTATATAATAGAGAGATATTAATAACTTCTAAATCATTTGATCAATCAAAATGAAATAAAAAGCAATTAGAAGATGATACTTTTATCTTTCTTTAAATATATAGTAACGTACATAAGTACAAAATTTTAACAAATATTCCTACAGTTTTATAATCCGTATAACACTTACCGAGTTAAAATTTCCCGTCAGCATAGTTAGGTAGGCCTAAATCAAGTGAGTTGTTTTTAAATTGTATTTTTTTAAATTATGTATTTCTTATGTGTACCTAATTAATCCGCCTGTGATTTTTCACTAGTTAGGGTAATAAAATAATGTGAATGTGATAGGCAATAGCCTATATAGGCGACACAAAAATAACTTCAAACATTAGCATAAAAGAACATAAAAATTCTTGCGGTTATGCATAGTTGATAAATCTAAAATTGCATAACATATATGGTCCGAAAATCACTAATGAATTTTGTATACAGAGTGTCCAGTTAATACTGTCTCAAATTTCAGTAAACTATTCTAAAGGTGACATAATAATAAATTTCCCATAAACATAGTTTCGGAAATGCTTAGTTTTCTAACTATCCACAATTTTTTTTTTTACTAAACACTCAGCAGATGTTGTTATATCTTTGTAAATAGAAAAGATATTGACCTCAAATTTGGTGTAGAATTTGTTACGTAACCCTTTACAGTTTTACAAAAACACCAGGACGT
The DNA here is from genome assembly GCA_018207615.1 of Philaenus spumarius. Classification (NCBI taxonomy): domain Eukaryota; kingdom Metazoa; phylum Arthropoda; class Insecta; order Hemiptera; family Aphrophoridae; genus Philaenus; species Philaenus spumarius. Next base: position 5,839 of record JAGFPH010018500.1, read on the forward strand.
TCTTTTGTGTACTTTAAAAATGACGGCCATTTAAAAAGATTAATTGCAAATATCTCTAAAATCGCTAACTTAAACAACATTAAGTTTATTTTTTAAATAACAAAGAAAATGTTTTAAAAATGTTTCCAGTAGCTCAAAAGATAACCGAGTTATCAGCCAAAAACTCAAAACATAATTCCTTGGTATTGTCTGCAAGAATACAGAAAAAACAATACTAGTACAGAAAGAGATTTTTTGAGTATTTAGCCGATAAATCGGTTATCTTTTGAGTACGGAAAAAACAGTTTTGTTTGTTATCTATTCGAAAGTAAACCTTAAGTTAGCGATTTTAGAAATATTTGACATTACAATTGAAGGGCTGAGAAGCCGAGGGGTATAAGTGTAGTGAAAAATCAGTTTATAGTTAAACTGTTATAATCAAATCCAGGTAAAACCATGATCACTAAACCTAGTATATTTTTAATTGCTAGGTTCTAGACTAGCATAATAAGAAAGATTAATTTGATTTTCATCCTCTTATTCTTTGTTATCAGCCATATTTGATCAAATATGTCACTTGTACCCCTGGGCTGTTAATACGTTCACTGCTAAGGACGCACATGTGAGCTTGACACTGCACAGTATGAGAAGCGGCCGACGCACAGTGCATTGCACGCCAACCTCCATATTGGGAGTATTTTCAATATACAATGCATTGCGTGCTTTGCACGCCAACCCTCGAATTGGAAAAAATTTCAATACACAGAACATTGCGTGCTTCGCACGCCAACCCCATATTGGGAGTGTTTTCATACATAATGCATTGCGTGCTTCGCACGCCAACCCCCGTATTGGGAAAATTTTCAATACACAGAGCATTGCCAATTTTAAGCCTATGTGCTATAGACGCACATGTGCGTCCGCTTTAAAATGTAAGTGATTTTAACGTAGAAAGGTTCAAAAATAAAAAAAATTAAGTAATTTCTACTCATTTAGGCTATAATTATAAAAAATAAAAGGTCAGCTCCTAGCATAGGAAATACCAAATTTGCGTAGCAGTGAACGTGAAAACAGGAATTATAAATTATGTAATAAAACATAGTTTGCAAGTAAATTACCTATGTAAAGTAAAGGGACTTGCATCACATGTTTCCCTTGGCTTCCAAGCTAAACAGCTATTCTACGAAGCCTCTAGTTTTTTCGCCTCTAGATCTCAGCACATGATAGACTTACAGTTATATTCCTTGGTCACTTTATGTTTAAAGTGCTGAAGAGCCAGTTTCTGCACTTAACTCTATTATTCAAAAAATATCACTTGTACCCGTTGGCTTCTCAGCCCTTTAATTTTTAAATGGCTTTCATTTTTAAAGTAGGCTAAAGAACGTTCTGGTTTTTTTTACAAGGGTTAAAAGGTTACTTAATGAATATGTACACAAAATTCGAGGTCAATATCTTTTTTATTTATAAAGATCTAAGTGTTCAGTACAAAAAAAATAATACAAATGGTGGATAGTTCGAAAACTACGCATTTCCGGACCTGTGTTTACTGGCACTTTTTTTTCTTATTTTCACACGTATTGAATAGCCTTGTGCATTTTGAAGCAATATTTTCTAGACATCCTGTATTTGCTTATGACCATATCAGCCGTTTAATGGCGAGTGATAACAGGACTGAATACGTTTCAAAAGACATTGTAAGACATCTTCCGCTGTTGTATCACTTGCTCAAACATTTTCTCAGCATGGTACACTCTAAGAACCTGACTAGATCAACATTCCGCCGTGGAATGATAAAACTGCCTACACGATTTATTTCCGAGTAATTTTACATTTACATTAAATAAGAACCGAAAGATATTTCCGTACTTTATGTGTGAATCTGAAAGCGGTGGTTTATTTGATTGAAATGAGATATCGTTTGATATATCATTGGGAAGGATATGGTGAAAGGCTTTAAATCGGATCGGGGTTGTTAGCCTGTATTCTGTATTCGCTGCGAAGAGAAATGGAATAACATCAAAGGAGGTCCATTTATATTCTATCTGGTGAATAAATCACGTCCACAGGTAGGAGATTGTTGTATGAAATAGATTTTATGTATTTTTCTTCGTCCTTTAAACTAAAGAACCTTTTCCCGGAAATTATGGAACTGTAAAAACGAGTGGAGAAAAAGCATTGACTTAAGTCCTGGTGGCAGTATCTTTCATTTAACGTTTCAAATAAAAAAGATTAAACATAGCCTTTTGAGTACGAATGACATGATTACTAATAGACGTGTGTGATAATAATATAATGTTAATTCAAAAGATAACAATAAAATGTTAATTCAAAAGATAACAACACAATCTTAATTCAAATGATAACAATACAATCTTAATTCAAATAATAACAATACAATGTTAATTGAAATAATAAAAATAAAATGTTAATTCAAATTATAACAATGAAATGTTAATTCAAATGATAATACAATTTTAACTCAAATGATAACAATGAAATGTTAATTCAAATAATAAAAATACAATTTTAATTCAAATGATAACAATACAATGTTAATTCAAATGATAACAATAAAATGTTAATTCAAATGATAATAAAATTTTAATTCAAATGATAACAATAAAATGTTAATTCAAACGCTGTTTTGTTAATAATGAAACAACTTTTATATGTTCTCGTGTTTAAGTTGATGATAATTTTTGTGGGAACAATCTATTTAAAATAAGTCTTATTAGAAAGTAAAAATAATGGGTGATTAAGGACACTATGGTGTAATGATAGCTAAGTCAAATTGCTGTGACTAAACAAATGCTAACACTCCATAGTTATAACTACTCCAGGTGGAATGTTTTGCGAGAAAACTATGGCTAGATATAATTCCTTTCAATTTAATAATGTTAATGTGAGACCCAGTGTAAAGAGGTTGTCCTATAAAGATTTGAAAACTACTCAATTGCAAAGACTTGTTCTTGCAGCAGTTTGAACTACAAAAATTAAAAACAGAAAGAGGGAACATTTAATTACAAAAGTTAAATAAAAACTGGAAATAAAAAGAAACACAAACTGATTTATTTTCCACTTTACGGAAACTTATAACTTAAGTAATCCTTTACCCCTTCCTCTCCTTGTTAAGAATTTAAAATACATTTTGTACTACAGGTATTTACTTCTTGAATTGTAGCGGGAAATTGATCAAGTAATTTATATTTTTACATACGGTCGAGCGGTACATTTCGATGTCCTCTGTTACTCCAATCTGGAATCCTGGGTCAGCAGTACAACGAAAAAATATTTCCAATCATTGTTTGCATATAGTGCTTTTAATCTAGTTTCCTTCACTAGGTTGCAGAAATTCTGATTTTACAAAATCTATCCTCGAAATGATTTTAGCTCCTAGTAGTTACTCAAAACTTTTCTTTCGACATAGGCCCTTCCCTCTCTTACACGCATAAACGTCGCCATCGTGAAGTTGACTAACAACTGACATAAATGGAGCGTGCGCTTCCTAACAGTCCAACATTTTGGAGTTTTAGCTATAGGTAATTAGATAAAATATTTCTAATGTGATTGTGGTTAAAATGAGACCTTGTAAACAGTTGTATGATAAAAATAAACGAAATAAATGGTTTTAAATTTAAAATTGCTCTTACGGGATGAAAATGCAAGATGGTCGCCGATACAGCAGACTGTATCTCAAATTTTATTTAACATTTTTGGAACTGTCTTTGTTGTGTGAATAAACTAAAAAAGGTGTAGTCACATTGCCTATCTAGCTCCTTAAAATGTGTATTCAAATTGCCTACACAACGCCTTTATTTCCAACTACTTTGCCAAATGGCCGCTGCCATCTTTATTTTATTTAATATATTCTGTCGTCATTAAAATTTAAGGGTCGGCTCTAGCTGTCGGCCATGTTGGTTGACACTCCATAAGACCAATGTTAAATTAAAATCCATATTTTTCCTTTATTTTTGATCGGATAATTATGAACGATATGTCATTTTAAAGCTATGGCCAATACGCATGCAAATGGCTTTTCCAAAATTAAGAAAAACGTTTTGTTTAATATTTATTAACAATTTAAAAAATTAATTTTTAATAATTTTTTATGTTGTCACTATTAGTTATAGCGAAAAAGTACCAAGCCATTTGCATGAAGAATTTCGTCCCCAAGAGTTTGGTATTTTTTTGAAAACGCTATTTGAACAATTGCGGGTTTTAAATGGATTTATGCTGAGCAATGTCCGTGTAACCTACCGCCGCTATAGGGTGACTTTAAATATTTTTTTACGATGTAACTATTAATTATAGCGAAAAATTATCAAGCCATTCGGATGAAGAATTTTGTCCCCAAGAGTTTGGTATTTTTTTGAAAACGCTATTTGAACAATTTCGGGTTTTAAATGGATTTAGGATGAGCAATGTCCGCGTAACCTACCGCCGCTACGCTGGAGTCGCAGGTTGCTTTCTGTTTTACTAGAGCCGACCCTTAAGTAACTATACCAAATTTCAAAAAAATCGATTTAGTACAAATGGGTGAAACATGCTTGCAATATTTCTTTACATCTTTACATGGGATTTAAAATTGTTGAAATTTGTCTATTTGTATTCTAAATAGCTTTTCTATTTGTATTTAGTTACTAGTATAAATTAGTTTATTAGTAAATCTGTCTGTTTAAGACTGTTTGGATTGTTGAGATATTTGTTTCTTTGAATGAAAGTCAACTACAGAATACGAACATACAGTAGTTCACTACTATGAATGATGTCATCATTATAGAACAATTAAACCTCGTTATTTAAACTAAAGAAATTAAATCCACGAGAAAAATAAACCCTCGGTTTACAAATTAAATGAAGTTGGCTTGCCAAGAATGTAATGTCAACCCTCGACACAAGAAGACGTGGTAAACGAAGTTCTCGGTAAATAAGACAAAAGCAAAGTAAGTGAGGGTTAAATGAACGGTCTCAGACAATGCAGCACTGCACTGGGTCAAATAGATGTTTCCAACTTGATTCAAGAAAATTGTAGTCTTTCGTACTCAAACTGGAAATTGGTACATTATATTATGAAACTCTACTGTTGTTTATACATAATCCTTGGGGAGGCCCTCAATACTTTATAATAAATTGTCAATAAATGCAAACTATTTATCATAACCTCAAAGTCCTCTTTTTAATAGTACTATTATTTGTTTCTGTTAATAAAAACCGTTTTTCTATGTTTATTAAAAATTGTCCATTTCTTTTTGAATAACCCTGTATACTGTGATTATTTTTATAATTAAGTTGTTTTGTTTAAGTTTGTTTTCTTTGTCTTTATAATGTCAGATTGTAAAAATACTAAAAATGACGAGTAAAACAATGATTTAAATTGCGATTAAAAATCAATTAAATCCGTTAAACCCTTCTCTTTTGCTCATCTATGTCGTCACAAGATCTCCATGATAACGCAACACCCTTATTAAATAACAATGCCAGAAGTCGGTGCAAAACTCGTGATGAAAATAACTCTGCAAAATGTAGCAGCTTGTTTTCACTCGAATGCGGCTGGACGATTTAACCCAATTTTCGTTTATTTTGAAGACGATTCAACCGCCTAAGTCATAAGGGTGAAATAAAAGGCAAAAAATTAAAATTAAATTAATATTTCGTACAAGAAAATCTAGTTAGCGAATTTCCATAGGAAAAATGAGCTATTGCAGTGGCCCTTATTGTAAGACCCAAGGTCGGGAGTAGCAAATGAGCACCGATCATGGTTCCCAGAACACGTTTTGGGCTGTCATTAAAAATCATATATATATATATATATATAGGCCTAAATTTAAGTAAGTATTGGCACTTTAGCGGCCGCATTTTAAGTCCGATTTGGTCCAAATTTGGTACACATGTTGGTTGTCTATGTCGCTCGGACGAGTTCGTTAGCCAAAAAATCCAACAATCAGAAGCACGTTTTTTTGACAGGAAGTAACTATTTTTTTAGATATTTCCCATAAAACTAAGTGTTTTTAAATGTTTTTTCTACAAATATAAATGTAGGAGATATTCTGCACGTTTTTTTTACGCGAACTTATAGCTCGCTTGCTCCCCCCAAAATCGATCAATACGTGCAATACCATAAAAGTACCCGGTCAAAAGCCACGTGGGGGATTTTACCTTGGGGCCGACCGCATTTTAAGTCCGATTTGGTCCAAATTTGGTAAACATGTTGGTTGTCAACGTCGCTCGGACGAGTTCGTTAGCCAAAAAATCCAACAACCGGAATCACGTTTTTTGACCGAAAGTAACTATCTGAGATTTTTCCTACGAAAATAAATGTCTTTTAGAGGTTTTTAAATATAAATGTAGGATGTTATTCTGTACATTTTGTTTTTTTACGCGACCTTATAGCTCGCTTGGTTCCCCCAAAATCGATCAAAACGTAAAATACCCATAGAAGTACCCGGTTCAAAGCCATGTGGTGGATTCTACCGTAGGGTTGGCGTGCGAAGCACGCAATGCATTGTTTATTGAAGATATTCCTAATATGGGGGTTGGCGTGCGAAGCACGCAATGTTTTGTGTGTTGAAGATACTCCCAATATTCGGAATGGCGTGCGAACCATTTTGCAGCTCTTCAGCACCGTCGTGAATAGACCTATTTCCCAAATTGTTGGTTGAAACCCTATAAATTTAATTTTTGAAATTTTCTCAACTAACGTCAGCGGTTCAGCTGCGCGGTCGAATTATTATTTGTAGGAAGAATTTAATTAGAATTAATTTTATAACAGCAAAGAGAAGGAAAACGTACGACAAATATATTTACGTGAATATCGTAGAAGTTTATACTTGGAATATTTAATTCTTCTAGTTTAGATAGAGACGCAAAATTATACTCTTATAATGTAATTAATAATGTGCTTACACGTCTGCTTTCAATCAGCTTACATGTTGTTGAAACATAACGAAGGTTTCACAAGCTTAGTATTGACAACTTGATACCCTTATAAATGTCTTTACAACATACACTCATGGTATTTTAAAATAAGCTTATTTTACAACGGCTTTATTTTATGTACATGTTTTCAAAGTTAGTTAATAACATACCGTACAACCAATGGATGGTCATCATAAAGAACGTTTGCATATACAAATAATTCGACCACGCAGCTGAACCGCTGACGTGAGTTGAGCAAATTTCCAAAATTAAGTTTATAGACCGATATTTTAGGGTTTCGACCAACAATTTGGGAAATAGGTCTATTCACGACGGTGCTGAATAGCTGCAAAATGGTTCGCACGCCATTCCGCATATTGGGAGTATCTTAAATAACACAAAGCATGGCGTGCTTCGCACGCCATTCCACATATTGGGATTGTCTTCAATACACAATGCATTGCGTGCTTCGCACGCCATTCCACATATTGGGATTGTCTTCAATACACAAAGCATTGCGTGCTTCGCACGCCATTCCACATATTGGGATTGTCTTCAATACACAATGCATTGCGTGCTTCGCACGCCATTCCACATATTGGGATTCTCTTCAATACACAAAGCATTGCGTGCTTCGCACGCCATTCCACATATTGGGATTGTCTTCAATACACAATGCATTGCGTGCATCGCACGCCATTCCACATATTGGGATTGTCTTCAATACACAAAGCATTGCGTGCTTCGCACGCCATTCCACATATTGGGATTGTCTTCAATACACAATGCATTGCGTGCTTCGCACGCCATTCCACAAATTGGGATTGTCTTCAATACACAATGTATACCCCTTTAAAATACTATTCAATACCCTAATTTAACCCGATTTACCACGACAAAATTTTATTTTATTTGTTTTATATTACTCCCCCTCTAACTCACGAAATCTTCACGAACCCAGGAAAATTTTTAAACACTCAAGAATAGCCGTAGAATAACACAATGCATAGAAATATTCTTAATCTAACACAACAATGTAAAGCACAAATAATAGTTATGACTGTTCAAGACTAAATTTAACCTTTAGTTAAATTTTCGCCTTCCACTTATGGGCGCCAATTATACAACGAACACCTCGTTGGCTGCTCCAATTATACAACGGAACAATTCAACGTGTTCTTTTGTTGTATAATAAGTTACAACACCTACTGGAAGCCTTTAGCCAAAATTTTATCTTTAGCTTAGGTGATGCAACTGGGTGTCTGATACCTATTTCTATAAGTATTTCGACTGACTCTAACACTTTAAAATAGCTTCCAGAAATTAATAAGTTTACTAGCTCTGAATTTAATTTACGAGAACTCTTGATTATTTTTGATCTCAGGGAAATGAGAACAGTGGAACAGCCCTTATAACTTACCTTATTTGTGCTTTGATTATTTCTACAGCTAAACACATTTATTTGACTATTTCTAATAAAGGAAAATCTCATGAATGGATAACCATATAACAGGTAATTGATTACTCTCAGTATTTCAGTATAAAAATTAATAATTAATTTATTCAAAACTCAAAATCAAAACTTTTTCAAAATTAAACATAAACAACTCGCTTTTCTCACCATCTGCTTGTACATATAATTTCTATCCAATATTAATGTTAAACCTATAATTCTAATTTCTAATAGGCTTGGCAGACAGTCTAATTTTATAATCAATTTAATTTTAAATTATTTGAATTTAATTTATTTACATTTATCTTTGGGGAATATCGAATTTACATTTATTTAATTTATGATTTGAATTTAATTTGAAACTAACCTATCTCAACCAGTACTTTAAATATTTTTATTGAATTTACTCAGGCAATTAATTAAAATGGGGGACAACGTATTCTCGTTTACACAGACCTTAATTCAGCGTTTTTCACCTCCGGTTTTCCGTGATGGATGCCGCTATGTTGATGGGCTGGTGCTGGAGCTGATATGATGCTGTGTCTGGTAGCCTGGATTTTCTGATTTAAAGTTGTTGGGTTGTTATGATGGCTACAGATGTACTTGAAGAGCAGATCTGGTAGAATCTAGTAGAGTTACAGTTGATCCTATTTCTTCCTTGGTTCGTGAGAAGTGAAGTTCCGTTTAGAAGATCATGTCCTGAAGGATTGCCTATGTCGTCTCAGTATCGCCAAATAGAGTTATTTTTGCGTTAACTCATTTGGATAGGCCGTAGAGTTATTCCTGAAGAACTACTTCTGACTTGTAGTTTATATGTAAAAGTTATTTAAGTTTAACGAAGAAAAAATATTTGCTGCAGAGTGACGTGAAGTCTACATTCGTAACAATTTGAATCTAGAGTGAGTCTTAGAGCGAGTCCGAGAGAGTCAGCGATTCCGAGAGAGTAAGCGATTCCGAGAGAGTAAGTCCGTGGATTTTTCGCGTTCAATCCTTTATACACTTCGTGACGTCATTTCTTACATGCCCTTTCCCTCATTTTTTCATTAAGCCAATTTTTCTTTTGTATAAACTTTTTTGGTCTTGAAATGTGTCTAAATTCGCCCTGGTTAATTTTATATAATTTTCTTCTTTTCTTTTCCTTCCATTTTCCTGGAAAACACCAATTTCTCTGGTTAATCCGGTTGCTCGTTGACGCCCCTTTCTGTAATCGCGGCTGCATCCCTTCCACTTTGACCATTGAAACTTACTTGTTTTTAATTTCCCGCTGTATCTTTTTTTCCTTTTAAGTTTTCCTTAATTTTCTTTTTGCACATTTTCCAGATTGTTCTTGGCTATCCGTACGTTTTTGAATCGTGTCTGTACTGTGATTTTTACGCGTGCGCGGCACGTTTACACTTTTCCGCGACTTCCGCGACTGTCTTTCGCGTTCAATGTCTTTTTTGTTTGTTTACGCCGATTGTCTTTAACACCTGTACAGTTCTAACACTTTTCACCATTCTTACTTATTTTCTTTCTTCTGGGACTTAGCCTACAATCGCAAAAAAGTTCTTTGAGGGTTTTTTATTTACTACGCGAAAAATATTTAAGTTACTGGTTTCCTAACAATACAATGTTAATCTAACCCTAAATCTCTTTACTTTATTATTATTTAAAATTCAAAAATTCAACTTTTACTACTTTAAAAGGCGTGAAAACTCTCACCATTTTATCTTAATTTAATTTTACTTTTTGTTCCCTTTTTTACACAGAACTATTTATTCTCTAATAACTCTTGTGAGTGGAAACCTTTGATTTTAATTATTTCTCCCTTTTTAGGGTGTGTGAAATTCGACACTTGAGCTAACTTTTTTATTTTCAATAATTCGACTTTTTCTTATATAACCTTTTATTTTCGTCTACTTATGTAGATTCCAAAAATATCTGACTTTTTCAGTTTCGAGTTAAATTGAACTTTTCCCTTAACTTTAACCCCTGTTTACTTTGGTAGTGTTACCTTTTATGATTTGAAATTCACACGGCCGTAACGCACGCGTTTAGCGCTACGTATTAAACCATGAAAACCACAAATGCATAAAATTCCTGGATTCCTTTATTCCCCTAA
>JAGFPH010018501.1:0-16285 GCA_018207615.1 Philaenus spumarius
TTCCAGTTCTGAGAAAAATAATCACGAAAGCTAACTGACGGTATTACTAGTTCTAACAACACTAGTTAGATCAGATAATCAACACTGATAAAAAAGTCACTGACAGCCAATTCTTTAATAAACATAGAATACAACTTGAATTCAGAATCCCACAACTGTACGTTTTGCAAGTCGCCATCTTCAATGATTCTCAAACTACAATATTCAAACTATAAACTCATCATATAATTAATAGATCTATAAGAGTCAGATATAGTTTGATTATTGTAGGAAGTGCAGATGCACATTGTCTAAAGATAACGAAATTGTAGTTGAAACGCGTTTGAGTAATAATGTTGTGGAATTATTATTGTATTGTTATTATGTTTTTATTTGTTATTCGTAATTTTTTAAAGTTTAACCAATCATACAATTTTTACAAAAATATTTTTTTATTATTACAGTTTGATTTATTGTGTTTATTTTTTTAATAAAATCTGTTGTTTTACCCCGTACATTGATTCCAAAATATATTTAATATCTGAATGGAAAATCAATATGTTAATTTGAGAAAATTCAACGAAACTGTTATTATTGCAAATTTCTTTAGACGTTTTTTGTGTTTATTTAAATAATTATTATACACATTTTATTTAACAGAATTATATACTAAGTAAATCAAACACTCTGGTAGAAATTTAATTTTTTATAATTTTAACACATGCATGATCAACAGGGATTTTAGATATTACTTCTATTTCAACGCAACAAAATTGTGACATGTGTGACGACACAATGGTGATGTGAATACTTTACACCTGATAGCTTTTGTGTGACACGTTCAGATATACGGGTTGGTTGCCTGCATTGATTGTGTTTGTTATAATAGGATGCCATTACTATAGGACTTACACGCTCTGCTAAGATATTACTGAACATGAAGATTAGTTCTTTATGAATATTGATTGATTTTATTTTATTATTCCTGATTTACATAACTGCAATTTAATTCTTACAAATTAACATAATATTTTTACAAACTAAACAAAAATACGGCAGAAATAATAATGGAAACCCCGAGGTAATAAAATGTTGAGTGATTTGCAGCCATCCTAGTTCGAAATACATACGCACTACTATATACATCTAAAAAAAAAAATCTAAAACAAAATTACTTCTTTTTTAAATATCTTATGAATAATGCTTGACATTATAAAATCTGACATGATATTGTAGAGTTTCACAAAGAAACTGAACGTTATTAACTGTTTTAAAGAACGTAAACACAAAACCTTAAACCTTACTCTGACAAAAATGCAACCTCATCGACTTTCGTGTATTGTAAAAGCATACTTCTCAATTCGTAGGCTTTGGAACTCAAATAGACAAACTGGCACTAATGTCAAACCTTGCCGCACAACAGCGCCATAGGTCTTTCTTCTCTAAAACTAGAGTCAGGGAACAAGTCATCTCGTTTAGCCATTTTGAAAAATCACTTGGCGTCGGTCTTCCTAACATAAAGGACGCGTAAGAATTTTCTTAATAAAACTTAAATAGTTTTAGTGTTTTCATGAGTTATTAAAGTGACTCCAAATATGCGCTGAAAATCTACAACACCAGTATATCTGGTCCAAGTTACGTACAAGTATGAAATGATTACATCATTTGGCCTATAGTGAAAAAATCACTCGCTTCGCATCAGCTGTTGTTCACAAACACTGGTCTTCAAAATGCGATAAGTGTAGTTTAAGCTAACTATATAATTGGTCACACTATATTTAAAAAAAAAAAACTGATGAACAGCAACATCTCTACTCATACAATATATATATTAGGCTCATATTTCTCAAAAGGTGTTAATTTAAATTAGGTTAGCCATAAGTTATATACATATATTTATAGGAAGGAGCAAGGTACCTAATTTTCGTTTTTCAGACCTCCAGGGTCTAATTTTCCAAATTAATTTTTCTTTAGTGTCTACACAAAAATTAAAAGATATAATAAATCGAAATTCTCTTTATTTTATTTTGTTTATTACTTCAGAAATCATCTTTTTTTATTACACAAAATGTACATATCTATAAGATAAACGTTGGCCAAATATTTAAACAAATACATATATAACTAAATTAAATAACTAAGACTTTAAGACACTTGGTGTTTACTTCATAAATTTGTGTACATCAGTAACTTCGTGTTACTATATTTTCTAATGTTAACCATGTACTTATGTTAAATTAATTAGTTGTCATATATAAAAAAAGGGGGATGGTTTTCTTTATTTTGTTTGTTTGTAAGGGAGTTTTTTTTATTTCTTTCAATAAATTGTAATTAATTCATAATTAAGGGCGTATCAATTTTATAAATAATTTTGTTTTAACTAAGGGCGTATAATTTTTCTATTAATAAACGAATTGTTAATTACACTATTTCAATTGTATTTTTTGTCTTTGCCTGTGAAAGAATATTTCTGATATCTCGTTTTCGTCAGCTAAGATAAGCAAGTGTCAATTAGTAAATTTTGCAACACAAATTTTGTCGAATAAATGTGTTGTCTTTAGGTTTGGTCCAGTTTGGCTTCCTGTTTAAATTTTCTTTTGTCAGACGGTACAATATAACAACTATAACATTACCTTGCATTTGCGATCTAGGCGTCCTGTATATTGACGACCGCGGTTTCAGACGTATATTGAGTCCCGACCCGGTCACAGATGCGGAACGATGCATACAAACTTTAAATCGATTCGTAAATCAATTGACAAGCCATATAATCATGGTTCAAATTCAATGTGAAGTGTAATGTTTATGTGCGTGTAAATGTATGTGTAATTTAGTATGTATTAGGAATACTCGTAAATGACCCAGTGAGGGCGAAACCGCGTTCGTCAATATACAGGACGCCTAGATTGCAAATGCAAGGTAATGTTATAATTATTAAATTAACATTGTGATCAATAAGTAATATTTATAATGAACTGATATATAATACTTATGATGAGTACTTTATGAATATAAATGTGCGTGTGGATGTTGCTTATAGTAGTTTATTCTTTTACTTAAATACATCATACGAAGGGCTGAGAAGCCTAGGGGAACAAGTGATATTTTTTGAATAATGGAGTTAAGTGCAGAAACTGGCTCTTCAACAATTTAAAATGTTTGTGGCCAACGAATATAACTGCAAGTCTATCGTGTCCTGAGATCTAGCGGCGAAAGAGCTGTTTAGCTTAGAAGCCAATGGATACATGTGATGCAAGTCGCTTTACTTTACATAAGTAATTTACCTGTAACCTATGTTTTATTGCATAACTTCTAATTCCTGTTTGTACGTCCACCGCTAAGCAAATTTTGAATTTCCTATGCTAGGAGCTGACCTTTTATGTTTAATATTTATAGACTAAATGAGTAGAAATTACTTTATCTTTTATTTTTGAAACTTTCTACGAAATAACTACTAATATTTCAAAGCAGACGCACATGTGCGTCTATAGCACATATACTTAAAATTGCCGTGCGAAGCACACAATGCCCTGCGTGTTGAAAATTCACCCAATACGGGGGTTGGCGTGCAGAGCACGCAAAGCATTGTATATTGCAAATATTTGCGATATTTTGTGTCAAGCTCACATGTGCGTCCTTAGCACTGGACGTGTTAACAGCCCAGAGGTACAAGTGACAACTTTTATCAAATATTGGCTGATAACAAAGAATAAGAGGATGAAAATCAAATTAATCTTTGTTATTATGTTACATAACATAACAATTAAAAATATACTAGTTTTAGTGATCATGGTTTTTTCCTGGATTTGATTATAACAGTTTAACTTTAAACTGAGTTTTCTCAAAACTAACTTCACTACACTTATACCCCTTGGCTTCTCAGCCCTTCGTTTGTTTAAAATTAGGTTTTTATTTTGTAAGATTTTAGAAACTGTATTAGTTTAGGATTTTTATTTTTTAAACTCTTGTGTTTTTATGAGCATTTTTCTTTGTCTTTACAGTGTGTTTTTGCTTTGTTTTAGGTTATTAAGTGTGTCGATATTTATAAAATTGTAATTTTGTATGGGTTAAGTGTAAGAGACGACCTGAAGGTACTACCTTCGCCCGAAATAAAGACTATTCTATTCGATACGTCATTGAAAGTCTCCGCGAATGCGCTGGGTGCACTGGGTTAATACGTAGCATAGGGAACCAGTAGCCACTTTATTTGTTTTGAAGCTCAAGTAAGCTAACCAATTATATAAATAAATGTAGTCGGTATTTGCCCTAAAAAGTACTGAACAAATACATATTTGAAAAAGCTAAGCGTTGCAATTTTCGTCTGATTCAGGCAATTCACACCCAGAGAATTTTCACTTCAAAAATAGAAATAAACCAGTGCCTTTATGCAGACAGTTTATTACTGTATTTGCATATTTTCATATTTATAAATTTTTGTTTTCATACAGATGTATAATACAGAAGGAGTACGTTTTAAATACATTTAACTAATGTAATTTGTTGAGTTCGTGTCCTAAATAAAATACGTAAATCAAAAAAGTTTCCTTTATTTATTTTATAAGTATGGGAGTATTTTATTGTAAAAGTTTGCTTCAAACTTGGAAGTTCAATCACGTAAGTGAGTCATAAAACTCTAACGAAAACTTAAACTTGTATTTACTGAAATGACATTTCTCTTCAAAACAGAAAATACGTATAATACACAGTAAAGAGTTCGATTTGATGAAAATTTTATACTAGTTAGGTCTAAATATATGATAGTCAGTATGTGGCCGTAAGAGTGCGTGCACGACATAAAATTAATATTTATATGTTGTTACAATAATTTTATTATATATATACATGCAGGTGTCCCCGAACTCTCTACTGACCTTTTCAGGTATTATTCCTGGACCAAAGAACAAAAAAATATTAGGTTAAAAATTTCCAAAACTCAACTGTTACCCACAGCCGCCATTTTGTTTTATTCACATAACAATTTTTAATTTGAGAACGACTATTTGTAATAAATTGAAATTTGGTACATAGCGTTATGACCCAAAGACCTAATACTAGGAAAAAAATTATTTTGTACAATTTTTATTTTCAAAATGGCGGCTCTTTGAAAATTTCAACCCTAAATTAAAATCCGTACATTTTAACAAAAAAATGTTAAGACACCTTTTCTATCCTTTTTAATGGTTTAACTTTCAAAAGTATCGGATGAAGGATACTAGCTAAGTTAAATAAAATGACAGCAAATGTACATACAATATTGAATTATTTACTGTTGGTATTGGATGCCAGTTTGAACAAAGCAATTATTACACTTAACTTAACTATTATCTTTCAGCCGATTCTTTTGACAGTTACACCTTCACCATCCAATAGGGAATCAAAAAGGCTATAAAAAAGTTACCTTTTTTTGTTAAAATGTACGGTTTTTAAGTAATTTGGTTTTGAAATTTTCAAACAGCTCCATTTTTAAAATAAAAATTGGAAAAAATAAAGAAATTAGGTATTTGGGTCATAAAGTTATGTCGAATTTATTACAAACAATTATGTTTCAATGTATGTTCAATTAAAGCAAATTTCAATTTATTAAAAACATTCGTTCTCAAATTGAAAATTGTTATGTGAAAACAAAAATGGCTGCTGTACGGGTAACTGACCAGTTTTGAATTTTTTAACATAATATTTCTTTTGTTCTTTGGTCCAGGAATAATACCTGTAAAGGTCAGTAGAGAGTTCGTGGACATCCTTTATATACTATCAGATATTGGTTTAAAATTCGTATAAATATGTATTAGTAAAACAATCTAAACCTAATAAAAAGTATCAAACTAACACAACTAATAATAAAACTCCACAATAAATCAAGATCTCTAAGTAGAAAAGCTTTACTTTTTAGTAGTTAGCATGATAAAATAACACACTGACTAGGTTCGTTAAACAACTGTGCAGTAGATAGGACGAACGCATTTAGTCACTCTGCTCCCCATTAACAATAAAGGAAGACTTAATTCAACACAATGTGTACATATTCAGGTCTGCAATTTCACACTTGATGGGTTTTACTGCTAACACTGAACGGTAAAATTGTGAGTAACTTAGACGCTGTCAATGACAAAACATAGGCCTACAACAAATTTACATTGCACAAATATTTAACACTAGAGGCTTAAGAAATCGAATTGCAAATGTTTTGTATGTGTGACAGAATAATATTATTTAGAATATATTACAAAATCTTAGTTTAAAGCATGAAAGAAGTTGGTTCAATTTATATTTATTTTATGGGTAGCTACATCATTTTAACTTTTTAGAGTGTAGTAATTGTAATATCTAAACACTCCTGCAATAGAGACCATAAATGGTATTAAAATTGAAGGTGTTCCAATAAGATGATAAAACATTTTTATTTGTATTTATTAATCATCCAAAAATTATTAGTATTAATCATATACCTAGGTAAAGCTAATCTTAAAGTAAATACCAATATGGATAATCTATGATTTTTTTTGTGAAATCGGTCGAACAGTTTTTGAGTCTATTGAGGACAAAGAAACAAACACTTCATAGAGAAGATAGTTTAAAAGTAGTCTACTTCTACTGTATTGCTAGCTAAAACTACTAGGCCTACTACTAGAAGATGAACCTCTGAAACGCGTCAACAAACATAATGTTTACTCGACTCAATCATGCCAAGACTGGCCAATATAATTTTTGTAGTAATAAAATACTTTTATAAAACATACTAGTAAATCCCCGTGAAAAATCACAGACACATCAGAAATACATCATTTATACAAAAAAACAACACACTTTATCTAGGCCTACATAACTATGCAGACGGGAATTTTTAACTCGGTAAATATGTACAATTAAAAGGACTATACAACTGTAGGAATATTTGTTAAGATTTTGTGTTTATGTATATTATTATATATATTTAAAGAAAGATAAAACTATTATCTTTTAATTAGTTTTTATTTCATATTGATAGATCAAATGATTTAGAAGTTATTAATGTTGTAGGCTATATTATTGATTGAAGTTGTAAACATAACCCCAAGTATAATCTACGCTAGGTTTTGTTTGCGTATTACAGATGATGGGTGAAATCAGCTGTTATATTATTAAGTTATATTATCCCATTACTTTAAATGAGCAATTCTTGTATCTGTCGCGGATCTCGAAAACGGCTCTAACGAATTCAAAGAAATTTTGTATTTAGGTGTAGTTTTAATTTTTAAGTACACCCATATAGTTGTATTTCGTGAAAAAACGAAATTTTTTGAGAAAATCAAATTTAAAAGTTGAAAAATTTTAACATAGGGTCTTATGGGTTGCCATGTTTGTTACAAAATAACAACGAAAAATTAAATAAAACGATCAAAACAGCTGTTTATAAACAAGCCAATTTATACTGATTTAGCACGTTGGAATTAGAATAAATAGTGCCTGATTTAACAATTTATTTTGTCAAAAAAAGGTAAACTTGGCAAAGATGAATAAATTCTAATAGTCAATTTTCTAATATAGGCCTGGCTCATTTCTGAAACATAATATTGAGGGTAAGTTAATCCTGCAATAATTTTTACTCTATTTAGGCCTGGTTTCAAAACTTTTGTAGACAGAAGATAGTAGAACTAGGACTAAAATCGTAATGAAAGCCTTTCACGTTTCTAAAGCATGTATTTGAGGTTATAATTAATCTTGTAATTACTGTTAATATATTTAAGCCTGGTTTCATAATTTTACAAACCTATGTACAAACGAGCCAAAGATTAACGAGATTATAATAAATTTATTGTTACATTTTACTTGGTACGTCACTAATCCATTGTTGGTAAAATGATTACCTACCAACAATGGATTAGTGACGTACCAAATAAAAGGTAACAATAAATTTATTATAAATTCTACTAATCCGTAGGCTAAAATGCCAAAAATGGCAAAATTGAAATTAACGAGATTGTTTAGCGAATTTTCCAACTGCGAGCGAAGCGAAGTAGCCATCTTAGGCCGTAGACCGAGGCGGGGTAGGGACGCGAAGCGTCCAGGGGCAGAGCCCCTAGTCTCTTCTTTAAATGTTACTCCACGTAAACTCGTACGTACACTCGCTTTTATAGGAGTTGATTTTCAAATATATTATTTACTAGCTGTACGAAATACGTTCTTGAAAATTTAATTAGAATTGCGATACGTAAGCTGTTTATAAGATCGGAGAGGTATACACATTTATCATCTGAGCCTTCAGTTATATTTATGCATCTTAATGAGAGAGATGGAAAACCATTTAATACCTCGCAGCAGTGGTTTCATTTCCGTATAATGGCTACACATGAGCTTTGCATTTTGTATCACAGATTAGCACGGCTTCTAAGTAAAATTAATTTCCTTTTACTTTAACAGACTATTTATTACCGGTACACTAAATTGTATGAACTATTATGTTCGAAGCTAATGTAAATAAATCAGAATACAGTTTCTTACCGTTGTTTCAGTCAAGTGACTTCTTTTATTTTTTGGTATATAATGACGCGTTTCGGGACTTTTATCCCGACTTCAGACAAAAACTGGACCGAAGTCGGCGAACTTATCATTAATACTGTACCAGGAACTGGCACATACATTCCCACAAACATATCTAAATTATTAAACAGATTCACTGTGACTTCATAATTGTAGGAGGGGTAGGAGCGGGGATATTAAAGTAGGAGATTAACTAATAAATATTATTGTTATTAGCTAGAGAGAGAAAACATTTCGATCTATTTCGAACAAATTTGCACCAGACATGTCAATTAGGCCTATATAGATTAACGAAAAAATATTTTGAACATTTTTGAAAAACAACCCACTTTTCGGCCAACAAACCCCAGTAATAAGTTATTACTAGCCAATAAGTTATTATTATTAGCCAAACGATAATTTTTAGAAAGATGATTTTTGTATATATTAGACTACATTAAGGGCTACAAATAAGCCAAATTTTATCAAAATCGTTAGAGCCGTATTTTAGAAAAAAAATAATAACTTTTTTGGGGGGTTTTTTGGCCAAAAAGTGGGTTGTTTTTCAAAAATTTCCAACACCTATATTTGTGCATCTATACAGGCTTAAATGACATGTCTGGGGCAAATGTGTTCGAAATCGATCGAATAGTTTTCTCTCTAGCTTTGTATACATACAGACGTACAGAGATACATTTTGTATCTCATGAACTAATTTCAATCTATTCCAGTTTCGTCAATTTTTTTAATATCAACACCAAATTTGTTTTACAAGTTGAGTACACCAGTATAAATATTCTTAGTAAGTATGAACGATTTTTTTCTTGTTATTTTTAAAAACGAGGCGCTTGAAAATAGTCTTCTGTTTTACCTATCTCGTTTTAACTATAACACTTTTATATTCAACGACTCCATTTTTGACATTTTTGAACATAGCGATTTAAAAATTAGTACAGAAGTTACAAATACAATTGTTTTTTGCTATTTTAAAAACTATATTTTCAAAAATGACTAATCTGCAGCTGATCAACTCAAGCGTTTTGATGAAAAATCTAAAAAGGTCTAAAATTATGTATTAACTTTTTTAATTTACTTGTGCTTTTAAAAGTAAATAATGAAAAACGTTTATACTAATTGAACTTGTTTGAATATATATACTTAACTTGTAAAAAAACTTTCAGTTTGATATTTTGAAAATTCTCTAAACTGGAGCCGATTAAAATTAGTTCGTGGGTCCGGTACTCCTAAAATCAAAAAACCCATTGATGAGTCAAGTGTAGTTCTTTGCCAAGCTATAAATGCAATGAAATAAATTTAAACACCTCTTAAATCCCGTTAATATAATTAAAACAACTGTACATTATTTCTGCCCAAAATTATTATTTATTAGAAAAGAAATCCATACTAGGCTGAGATTATTATGCTTTAAACGCTCACTAAAATGCTCTGTGATACCCTTTTTTAGAATGTTCATTTCTACGCTTTTAGATTATTTTTTAAGGCTTTAAATACATACAATTATATTTTAAATCTATGGAATGGATTATATTTTATCATTGTCATACCTTTTACACCAAGCAAACTTATACAATTTAATACAATGTACAATATATATTTTAACTCCTATGTCAAGTTTCAATTCGATATATTAAAATTCGGCCAATTTAGAATGACCCAACGCTTCATATATGAATAAGATGTCCCCTTTTAGTGGTTTCCCCTGCTGCAAAATACATACCTGCATTATCGAATTTTTTCCAGAGAAACCATTGCTCGGAGGAAATAAATACATATGACCTTTTTTATTGAAAAGTACCTCCCCTACACGTTGGTATTTTTATTTTTCTCTATCTTCATCATAGCTCGAAATATTAAGGACAATCGAAAAAAAAAATGATAATCGATTTTGTTTTCGACTTTGGGAAATCGATAGACTGGTAAACTTTTTTTATGTTAATGTACATACTTTAAGGTACTTATTAAAAAAAATCAGCCATATTGCAAATTACTGGTAGTTTTAACCTATACCGACTGGGCTAATATGCCTATCTCTGTGTTTGGTGTATATTACCATTGTATTTGGATAACCTAATAGAACTCCGATCAAATGCAATATTTTAATCCACTGGAAATTCGACGATATCTATCTATTGGGGAAATGACGGAAGCGGTGTGAAGCACCAATGCTACCAATTCTCCCTAGCGCTACCTCGCGGCGCGATCATGCACTATTTTCCCGACAACCTTTTTTTCGGCACAAAGCCCCTGTATGCATGCATAATCTATTTTATTATTCATGATCTATGATATTACTACTGTATTACTATGATGTGAGAAAGTAAAATGAATTACACAAAACACCAAGTATCACATTTAAAGACAATACGTTTTACGTACACCATCTGAATACAGGACGGCAACTGTCAGTCTGTTATCTCGCGCACTTGGAACCTGTACTTTCAGCGGGCTTCTTGAACTCTTATCGCCGTGTCGGACAATGTATTAGATTCGAAATTCAGCTGTTCGTTCAATAAATGATGTTCGCCGTTTGCATCTTTTGATTTCTAAGTCGTATAAATCTCATAATCCTCACATCTACCTTTAGAACATATTTGAATTGTTTCAAGGATATTGAAAGCTGGTGTAACCATGGTCTTCGTCTATTGCATTGCGTGCCTTTAAGGACACTCCGAATGTCTATCTTCGACAATGTTAGCTATTTATAATACACATAACTTAAGTTGTAATTAAGATAGACTCATAATTGTTTTTTTTTTATTTTATAAATTGTACCTTTATAAATCAAAAAGTTATAATTTTAAATAAAAACACTTTTTTTCATATTTTTTTAATATCCCCCCGGAGGAGTGGGGGTAGGGCGGGTATATATAGCTCTGTAATATTGTCTGTATACTTTAGTAGTGTTAAAACCCTCTGATGATGATGACCATGTCATCAAAATGTACACAAGGGTAACGTATTAAACGTAACTTACAATTTAGTTGTTTAGTTATTGTTTTTGTTCCTTGTTTTGTGGTTCGAGGTTTTTATTCAAATCAGTGTTATAGACATGTGGTAAAAATTTTGTAAAGATATCTTAGATAGTTTTCCAGATATGTGTATTATAAATAACAAAAAAGTGATTTTCGGGAAACGAGCAAAACGTAAAAGACAAAGTTTCATAAGTAGCCTACCTTTTGCTAATGGCCTCCTGGAAAGTATGTGGGGTTATCCGGGTCTTTTTAGCAGCGTATATCGATGGTGTCTAGCAAAAAGAGCTTAACCAACAAATTTTATTATAATCATATTTTAAATTCTATGTCAGGCATGACCATAAACCTCTCACGAATACAAATTATACAGATTCAAATTTAAAAACAACCAAGCAAACTTCCTATAACCACTCCTAGATGGTGCTGATAAACTATCTTTTACTTAACACGTAATATTTATACCGATAGTAAAGTAACTGAAGTTTTGTTAATTTGTCAGTTTTCTTTAATCAAGCCTTAGCCTAGTGGATAACGTTGCGTCTTCCCGATCAGAAGGTGCTGGGTTCGAATCTAGGCTGGGGGGACCAGATATCTAATCATGTCTGTAGTTTTAGGGTAGGAGGGTGAAAGTAAAGCAAACGGTGGTTGGCTTGCTTCAAAGCTGACGGGATATGACTAGGTATCTGGCTGTTTTGCATAATTTTACTAAGGTATTAATATTTACTAAAAAAAAACCGGGAAAACGTCACATTACTTATTTTTTCGGACATAAAGATAATTAAAACCATATCACGTTGTATATTTTTGGAAAGAGGAAGAACAGGAGAATGAGAAATCATAAAAAAACTAAAAATCAATAAAGATATTTTTCATTTGGAGTGCCCTTAATTAGTTACCTGAAGTTTTTTCGGCAAGGGTTCTTAAAATCGATTTTTTAAACTCGCTCACAGTTTGGCCAATGTATACCTTGTCACAATCATCGTATGTAAATTTAAATACGCCTCTGTTAAGTCTTCTATAAGTGTTGGGTTTTGGGGATAATTACATTATGCTTTAGATAACTTACTTACAGTTACCGTCCGGTACACAAGCAAAGTACCGTCTTTATACGTGCTGTGATGTGTTTCGTGTATTTTATTGTTGTTAGACGACCTCGGTCGAGTAATTTATCATAAAGTCTAAAGGCGGGATAAAAGTCCATAAACTTGTCGTAATATATCAAAAAAGATTTTATTTGGTAGAAACTGAGTTAAGAAACTGCATTTTAACCAATTAGTGACCTGGATACTGAACAATTAATTCATTATAAATCAATCATTTATCGTGACTTGAAACTTTAGTAGAACGAAATTGCCGATTACTTCTTGTAAACTTTTAATTTGACATTTATGATTTATCACTTACAACAGATAAACGTTACGTTTTATAACGGTATAGTTTATCAAGAAACGTGCTGTCACTCCAACACATTTGTAAGGCGTGATTGTATTGAATATTTGACCCACTAAAAATCTTCCAATCTCAAAAATACAAAAACCGTTGGAAAGGAAATGATCCAAACTTAAGTTTTTGTATTTACAAGTACTTTCTAAAACGTATATTTACATACGTAATCACCGTTGCAGTTTATTGGTTTTCTACAAATTAATCGGCGCCCGTATATTCGTTCAAAACGTAAGGAAATAACTCGACTTTCGTCCGTCCCTACAGCCCGCCCAGTACTTTTTCTGAGTTAAACTTTCTCTGATGTATTTATGTGCGCACGCATGTATTTACGAAAATGGAGGACACATTGAAAACCTGCTTTAAGTCATATTCATAAATGCATGCGTGCGCACATAAATACATCTTCTTACACAATAACACAGTGGTTGCGTTAGCGATTTTTTAACAGTAATTTAAGTAGGTTCTTTGTAAAAAATAAAGTATTTATGAAATTGCAACAGCTTTTTAACATTTTATTGTAAAACATATTGCACTTTGAGTTAAATTTTATTGTTTGCAAATTGAAAATAAGCCTCTTTAATAATTGTTGAAATAAGAGTTTCTGAAACTTTCAGCGCTCCTAGCGGCTAAACGGTTAAGTTTATTAAAAAAACACCAAGAATAAAAAATGTCTTAAAATTGCATGTAAACTCCAAATCCGTTATAAAAAATAGGGGTTTTAATAAGAAATTCGAAATTTAGCCGCCATATTGGAAAATGGCGGCATATTTTCGAAATTTCAAATTCATATTTTGAATGGCCACTAAAAAGTAGGTAAAGTCCCCCATTTTAAGTTTCCTGAAAATCTTGTCGTTTTTAATTTACCAATGATGGCACTCTTAAAATAGTCCTGCATATCGTTGGATTCGTCACTATTTCCCATATATAAAACTGCCATCCAATCAAAAATCTGTCAAATAGTTGTAAAGTTATAGGGTGTTTTGTAGACCCTTGCAATTGGTCAGTTTTCGAACCAATAAACATCCTTACTTATTAGACGTGATATCTGTGTGAACGTAGTCTATGTATAGACATGTTTTGATATGTCCGTTACAGAGACATGCTTCAATGCTTCAAGCTAACATTTCGTGTAAACCAATTATGTTTTGATTGAACGGTTTGTCTTGTATCACCGTGTTAAAGACAGCTTTGTAATGTTCTCAAACCTAGGCTGTAATTTAAAACTAACGGATTTTCCCCGTTCAGCGTCATATTCGAACTACTAGACTACTAGACTACAAGACTACTAGACTACTAAGCTACTAGAGTACTAGACTACTAGACTACTAAGCTACTAGAGTACTAGACTACTAGACTACTAAGCTACTAGAGTACTGACTAATAGACGCGACCCTTGTATACCGAGCATGAATGGGACGGAGGTTTCTATATTTGTCCTCATTTTTGTAATCAAATAATTCTAAGTCAAACACTTTTATGAAATGATAGTTTACAAGTATACAGTTCTATTCTTTTGTTTATTTTCTACACTTTGTTATAATAATATTTCATTTTTGGACAAAGCATATATTCCTAAATTACGTTTCAAACTTGGCATAGTTTTGATAGCAGTCTTGTAGTAGGAACATAAAAACTGGTGTTTTCAAAATAAGAAATATTACCATTTAGAACTAAATTACGAAACTTTTTTACACTTATGAAAAAAATTACAAAACATGTTTCCTACTTGTTATGTACGCCTAAAGTTGAACTTTTTCCTTTTGTTACTGAACATTTTTTGTTTCTTGAGCAAACAACTTTGTAAATTTTACATCCATAATTTTTTTACTGGCATATGTAAATTCTTTGACCCTTTCTCTACAAAAAAGCTATGGAACACTTTTGGATTGGGGTCCATTTACTATTTTTGGCAAATTTTTGAAAAAAATGCTTGCAAAGGCGACGATAATTACAAAAATTAAGTCTGCCGGTTCGAGGGTTAATTACAGTCTGTACATACAATAAGTGTGTAGCATGCGATTAACTGTTTTAAGTACTGGCACACAAAATTGATCAGAAAACCCCTTTACTAGCGAATACCCATTGGGAGCTATTGTAGTAACTCTTATTGTGAGACCTAAGATCTGGAGTGGTCAGTGAGCACTGATCATGGTCCTCAGGACACGTTTTAGGGTGTCGTTAAACATTGTACGAGTACATGTATATTTGTTTTTATGTGTACTCTATCGGCCACATTATACTTCCGATTTGGTCTAAATTTCGTACACAAGTTGGTTTTATGGGTCACTCGCACGACTTCGCAAGCCAAAAATCCAACAAGCGAAAGCACGTTTTTTTATTTATTTTTTTTTTTTTTTTTTGAAAGGAAGGAAAATTTTCTTACTAGATTTAAACTTTCTAAACAAACAACTAAAGATGATTATTCGGTACTTACTTATTATACGAAGGCCACTATTTGTTTAAACGTTGCTAGGTTAGGTATTGTTTCAGTAAACAACAGAAATGCAAGAATAATAATAATAAAAGTTCTAACCTAAAGTATTTAGTCACAGTATGTTTAGTTGCTAGGTTACTACTAAAAATAGTATGTATTAAAAACCGTCTAAAAATAGTAGCCTTATTCTGTGACGATTATTCTGAACATTTTGAGCGAAGCGAGTTTGCCCTCTGCGAGCGATGCGAAGCACTCCATAATCCGAGGCAGCAAGGTCGATGTGCGAGCGGAACGAAGCCGCGAGTGAGCCAAACAGTGAATAACAAATTCTATTAATATATTCAACGCCTTCCTGAGTAGACTAACTTCCCAAATAGTTGGGATCTTGAAATCTTAAAACGTATCAACTTAATTTTGGAAATTCGATCAACTCATCGTGCGCTTCAGCTGCGTGAACGAATTATTTTAAATATTAATGCTGAAATTGTATTACTTCATCAAACATTATAAAATGTTTTCATGATTATTGAGGTGCAATAATGTTTCACAAAAAATAAGACGTAATTCAGGATCAACAGGATTGAGTTTTTGTGCAACTGCTAACTTGTAGGGATGAAAATTAAAATCAAGTTGAAAAATCCGTTGTAAACTTGTCTTTGAAACTCCTAATGCGGCAGATTGTTCCTGGAGTTGACCTGTATCATTTCCGACGGTTTTATTTACCCCTGGTATTTGATCAAAACGTAGTCCAGTTGATTATACATCTGGAAACGTTGCACAACGTAGAACGGGTTTAAGTCTTACCACAATTATTTGTTTTCACTTATTAAGTATGAATTATGTACTACTTATTATTTGGGTATAAGTAAATAACAATTAAGTGTTTTAAGCTAAGAATTACTATCTATTAATATGTATTATTCTAATTTTTTATTGT
>JAGFPH010018503.1:0-11424 GCA_018207615.1 Philaenus spumarius
CTTTAAATATTTTATATTTGTTGGTGCGGTCATCGGGGAACGTTTTTGTGTGCTGCCACCTGCGATTACTCAGAACTACTAGCCCATAGGCTGTTTACTCTTCGTAACTTCGAGAGTATTGTATGTACATCGGTGATAGTTTTAATGGTTTTTATTTGGCCGTTTGAATAATTTTAGTATCATTTGAATAAATAATAGTTAATTTGAATAAGTCCAAAATATAACTTGAAATAATTGTCTTATTTTTTAATATTATGTAGGCCTACTAAAATTTCTGTTATAAATATTTCCGTCACCTCTTTTCTCGTTATTTACTATATACATAGAAAGCGACTCATGATTTAGATAAGAGTATTGAATTTTCTTTGTTGGATTCGTTAATACAGAAAGTCGGTAAGTACATTGAAGTTACAATTATATTAATTATTATTTCAGGATTTTCCCATTAATTTCCTATAACGTTTTTAAAAGGAAAATGTATAATAACCATTGATAACGCATTTTTAAATCTGATAAAAAGAAAGGAAATCATATTATTATTTTTTTAAATTTACACTTTTTAAGAAAATTTACAAATTTAAATAGTTAACAATTATTAATTTTTTTAAAGTTTCTACAACTTCTTATAAACTTTTCTTTCAAATATCGTTTAGAAGTACATTTGTCGAAATTGATCATCTAACGAATATATGTTTACAAAAGGTTGATAATAAAACAGCAATCGGAAAAAATGTTCGTAGTAAAATATTTACAAAAAAAGTAGACCACCACTGTTGGGTTGATTTTTAATAAATGTGGTACATTTGAAATTTTATATGATCTCATACAGTAACTTTAAATATCTATTTGTCTAATCATATTTTGTTCAGAAAATAATTTGACCCAAGGGGAAACCGTCCATGACATATCAGTTTTTAGTTACAAAATCGTATCTATGAAGTCCATACCAAACCCTATTCTTCAATGTCTAACCATCATCGACACCATTTTTATTTTATAATGTATTATTTAAAAAAAAAAAAAATAATTCTCCACACTTCTCACATTCCTATAATACATAAAAATGAATGTTTGTTTCATTGTTTCTTTGTCCTCTATAGACTCAAAAACTATTTTGCTAGAAATTTTACACTTTATCCATATCATTGCCAGGAGTGTTTAGACGTTACAATTACTACAGTCTAAGTGGTTGAAATGGGGTTGCTACCCCTTTACTAAAATTATGTAACATTATTAAATTTGTAAGTGATATTTGCAATTTAATTAAATCCAGCATTGCCGGGCCCTCTGAATCATAATAAATAGCAAACGATGTTATGCAATATTTAAATAAATGGTATTTTATTGTTACAATGAAATTGTAATATTGTCACATCAAAATATATTTGTAATTTTATCAAAATAGTAAAAAGAAGTGTTTTTCTTTGGTGAAATCAGTCTTCAAAAATTTAATAATTTTTGTCCATTTCCTTTCATTCTAGATGATTCAGTTTCCGTCTTGGTCAAATTTACAGATTCAAATTGGAATTTTCAGATATTAGTTTTGTGAGCCACTGCTTCTTTCTTTGCTTTCATCCATAACATTTTTTATTGTATAAAATAATCCGAAGCTACGGTAGAAGTTATTTTTTGTTCCTCTCACTGAATCGTTTATCCTGGTAGTAAGTGTGTGCCTATCGTGTCTTCTTCAGTTGCAATGATTTAAAAAGGAACTTTACGATTTACCACAGAGTTTACGGTATTCTTGCTTCGTCGTATTATTGCATTTGCGTATTTGTATTTTCTTGTTAAGACTTTCCTTCTAAGTATTTGTAATAAAGTTTTGTTTTCCCATAAACATCTCCAGTCTGTTTTACCTGAAACAAATTAGAAACACACGATGCTCCTTAGAACCATCAAGCATTACACTACTCCACTGCAGATAGTGGAGTAGTGTAATGCTTGATGGTTCTTTGTAGTGATGTACCTCAGAAGATTGTTTAAAACTAAATAAATATGCAATTATTGGTATAAAAACTATAGTTGCTATGGATTTGTCTCTTTGTTATTCCTACATTGTTGTAGTTGAATGAGAACGCTCCTTAAATTAATTATGTTGAATGAGAATTAACTACCTAAAATAAGCCTTCATAAACGGTGCATTCCCGTTTTGAGGACGTCCTGTTCCATGGCACAGCGATTCTGTAATTAAACTGCGTCACTCTACAGTTTTACTCCACAAAATCTTACTAATGGGATTTTTGACAACTAATGTTCAATTAAATCTGTCAAAGTTATAGTGAGCCAATCTTATTTTGTTTGATTAAAATCCTTAAATACTACTACAACCCACAATAACTTTACTTTACAATTAAATCTATATTAAAATAAGATGGTCAACAAGGGTTACAATTATAAAACAATCTTTTACTTCTGTATTATTACAGGTAATACATAAAATGATATTTCTTTTCCAAAGAACAATATTATTTAGATTATGAATACTAAGTTTGATGATAAACAGGTTATTAATTGTTGTTCAATAATTTCAAAACACAAGATCTTAACTCGGTGGGTTGGAGCCGTCTTTTTCCCAAAGTATTTAAAAAGAAAACAAATTTGATTATAGATAACACAATTAAAATATGTACAAAATTAATGAGAGCAAGATTATATGGAATCGTCAAAAAGGTTATTTGGTTAATGGATTTAGTATTATAATGGATCACTGAATTTACGATAATTTAAAGTTCAAAGGTTCTTGGTAAATCTATATGCATAACATATGTATATATTATTATTCACAGTTTAGTTCAAATAGATAAGTTATCCCTCTAAGGTAACTGGTTTGGTGTTGGATCTTAAAATAGACTAGGCCTAGTTAATTGGAAAGTTCTCACCCAATTGGTTGTTTGTTCTTGTAGATTAGAATTTGATAGTAATTGTTATAAAGGAAAAACACTGAACTTCATAAGCTTCATATTTATTCAAATACCGATTCTTTTCTTTAAATTTCAACAGCCAAAATTATATCAACTGCACTATTTAGTGGCCAACTTAACAATGTTCTTCTTTTGGGGCTTCTCTACCTTTCCAGGAAATGGATAATAACGCCTGATGAATCTTCATATCTTCTGGGATTTGGGTTTGTTAATGTAATAGGTGTTTGGGAGTCGTGAAGTGTGATTTATTTTAATTGTGTCTTTATTTAATTGTGTGGATTTGTTTTGATACATAACAATGTTTTACAATGAAATTTAATAGGATTTTAAACAGTTAAATTATAGAAAACACTTAAATAACTCCTTATTACAATAATGTTGCTATCTAATTTCTAGAATGTATATCTTATTCTTCGCATTATGTTCATTTGATGGCAAGAATTACGTGGACCAATCACAGCGTTTCGTGGGAGGAGTTTACATAAATGAATTATCCGCTTACGATTAAATTTCGTTGGTCGAGGCTTCGGTTTTATATTAATAATAGCTTATCGGCGTTTATTTTAGATTTAGACCAAAGACATTTGAGATGTAAAAAATTGGTTCTTTTCGTAGGCCTGGTTTAATTTTCTAATAAGAATGTATTTTTCTTGTAATCGGATTTATTCTGCCAACTTCTCTTCGATTTGTAATTAGATAGGCCTAGTTTCTCCTTGCGTTTTAACGTAAATCTTTGTCGATTGACTTGGTTTTATGTTGTTATTTTAGCTTTCCTGGATGCAGAATTTAGTTTTGAATATTTTTGATGTAGGAAATGTAGGTCCACAGATTCGTTTTGTAATTTAATTTTAATGAATTCGAGTTGAAAGTCGTGATTTGATTGTACCTTTTCGTTGTAGTATTTAGTGTTGCGCATAATTGTCGCTAGGTGTCGGGCGTGTATGACGGATTAACTAACTAAATGAATGACATTCCAATTTGACTTCTATCTCTCTCGCTCCAATGCGTATTTTTAATTTCGTTCTTATTTTATTTACAGAGTTAGGGAAATATTTGAATTGTAACAACTTGATAATAGAACCACGAATTCGTGATAAATGAGAGATGAAGGTTTTAATCCTAATACTCAACTGTTATCCATAATTTAACCAATGCAAACTTACTGGTGTAATTAAAACTTATAAAATACATTTATAACCTGAAAAACTTATCGTATAATCAGAAACTTATTCGCGTTGATAGAAGGTTGCAAAATATACAATATGACCTAGGACAATTTGATCTAATCTTGTAACTCTTCTCAATTAAAATTAACAAATTACATGTTTCATTATACCAAAATTAGCTACAAATATATATTACAGTGAGATTGAAGTAAAGTGGATTAAAGCAGTATAAACTGGATGACGCTAGATGGGATTCCCTTAGTTTTCAAAAAAAAGGGGTTCTTCTATTTCCATACTTTAGCAACTTTAGTCATAATTTTTTTTTTAAATGGTAATGCTTTGAAAAGTGAATGCTAATGTTGTACCTGAAGTGAAAAGAACTAATATGTCTTCGACGATGGCCATATTCATTAAGGCTTCAGATTCGTTGGTTGCTAGTGTTTTACAAAAGGAAGCCAATTTAGTGCAGGTAAAAACCCTTTTCATCGGAATTAATACACGAATGACGTTTTAAGGGTCTCAAAATATAGGTAATGCCATAAACTACGATTTCCGATATTTTTAAAAAACATTGCACTGACAACTTTGTTGGATTCCAAATTTTGGATTAAAAACTGTTTCCTTTTAACCCCCATACCCCCTCTCTGGAGGTGCCGGAAGGGCGTGAATTTACTTTCTAACATGACTTTGAATGTTTTGCTGTTTTTTTTTTTTTGTTTTTTTATCATAACACGAAATATAAACCCCTTTTAAAATCATATGGGTCTTAAACTAAAGTATTTTCATAAGCTACATCTTTCATATTCAATGTTTGTTTAAAAAGTCCTCCGTTTACCCGCTAAAGCAAAAAAACTGGTTTGTACCCTTTTGACCGTCCTCCTCCCCCAACCCCCTTCCGGAGAGAAGAAATTTGCAGACTTTTGTCTACAATGTTTATGTTAAAAAAAACCGTAGTACAAATAATCTCGGCTTGGCGTAATAATTCTAACAAATGGCCTATTTTTCATCATATTACACGTACGAATTGATGAGATTTTTTTTGTCTGTCTGTTTATCAATGCTGATTATTTCAGCCATTTCTCATCAATACGAAATCTTACATAGTCATATACGTGGGCTGTCCAGAAAGTAACAGACGATTTGAAATAAAACATAAACAAAGTGAAAAAAACATTTTTACTATATACATTTTGAAGATAAACTCTTAGGCTATTTTTCTGCATAATCATCATTTAAATTAAGGTATTTATCATAACGTAGGACAAGCTTTTCAATACAGTCTCTGTAGAAATCTGCCAACTGCTAGTTCAACCACTGTTTTACACCGGAATGCAATTCAGCTGTGTTTAGCGTCAGTGTCAAATCGTTGCTGAGCGAGCCACGTCTTCATCGTTGTATGGGAACAGGTGGTAGTAGTTCGGTTGAAAATTCGGGCTGTACGGCGGATGATTGAAAACCATCCAAACCATCCATGAGCTCTTGGGTACGATTGGCCGTGTGTGGCTGAGCGTTGTCGTGGAAAAACAAAACTTTCTTGCTAAGTTTTCCCGATGGTTGTTTTATATTGTGCGTCTTAATTTTCTGAGTGTTTCGCAATACCTTTCTGAATTGATTGTTTGGCCACGTTCAAGAAAATCATCGAGAATCACTCCCTGGGCGTCCCAAAACACAGTAGCCATGATTTTTCTTGCTGGTAGCGTTTGCAGACACTTCCTCAGTTTCTTAGGCGAATGCGTGTGTCCCCATTCCTTCGAGTGCCGTTTTGTTTCACAGTTGACGTGCTTTACTCAAGTCTCGTCGAAAGTTACCATACGCTTGATAACTTGGTTTACAATTTTGTCGTAGTATTCCAGAAATGTCAGTGCTGCAGCAAGACTGGTTTTCTGGTCTTCCATTAGGATTTTCGAAACCCCCCTGGCATAAAATGTGTGGTAACCAAGTTTACCAACCACAATTTCATGAACTAAACTCCGTTAAATTTTTGGGAAATGTTCTGAGAGTTCCGTAGTCGTAAAACGACGATTTTCACGGATTTTTTCATTGATTTTCGCCACCATTTCACTCACAAGACTAGGCCTACCAATGCGATCCTCATCGTGAACATTGGTTCGGCCATTTTTAAAATCAATGTATCACTGCCTCACTCGGCTTTCAATCATTATTCCTTGGCCGTACGCATCACAAATCTGGCGATAAATTTCAATTGGTTTATGATTTTTTGCCAACAAAAACCTTATCACAGCTCGCACTTCACAACTGGCTGGATTTTTAATTGCAGAGCTCATTTTAACACTCCACTGTATACAAGATAGGCCCGATGCGCAAGCTACTACGGACTACGGCTGGCTACGTACTGAGTACTGAGTGTAGGAACACTTTGCCGCCAAGATTTCGGCGCTAGCCCCGCTCCCTGCTGCGCCAGGCCAAAACGTCTGTTGTCTGTTACTCTCTGGACAGGCCTTGTATCTTGCTTACCCACATCTAGGATGGGAGAAAAGTGAAAACAATTTTGAATCTTGTCTAGAAGGATATTGTTTGAAAGGGCTGATTTCAAAACCCATCTCTGTCGTTTTTCCCATACCGCCGCTAAAAGTTTTAAAAACACGAGAAATAGTATACCTCCTCAATAAAATAACTACCTACTATCTGCGTAAATTGTTGTGTAGGGTATAATAACAAAAATATAATTTTTTTAATGGAACCTGCAATTTTTTAAACAAGAAAAATCAAACCTATTTTAAGTTAGTATCCAATAGTAGTGGATTTCAAATAATCTATAACAAAATGTTTTCTTTTTATTAGTCATAATATAACTAAATAAAACCAATATTTATTTATAGTTTTAATTCAAAACAAAGACAACGTAAATATTCTATGTTTTAATTCTAAATTTGACTATAAACATACAAAACTAACCTCAATTTAATATGCTTGTAAACATCGGGAATTAACACCAAGCTAAATTGTCCTTTTGAAACAAAAACTTATCTTAGATACATGAATAAGACCAATGGGGGAATCTGCAAATCTTTCGTGTATACACGTAAATACCAGACATTATACAGGGTGATTCACGAAGTTATCCCCACACTTATACAGCTCATTCTACTAGTAAAAATAATGAAAAAAGTTCATATAAACATAGGTCCGAAAACGTTTCGTTTTCCAGATATCCGCCATTTTGTTTTTTGTACAAAATAATTCATATCTAGAGAACGGTTTGACTGATTGAGTTCAAACTTGACATGAAGTTTAACCTAACAATTACCTCAAGAAAAATAAACGATTAAATCCAATCATGCGTTTAAAAATGGCGGCTGTTTGAAAATGTCAAACCTAAATTACACCAAAACCGTACATTTTAACGAAAAATGTTAAGATACCTTTTTTGTAGTCCTTTTGATTCCCTATCGGATAGTGTAACTGTCAAAACAATCGGATGAAGGATAATAGTTAAGTTATGTGTACTAATTGGTTTGTTCAACCCGGCATCCTATACCAACACTGTAAACACAAAAATATTGCATGTACATTCCTTTTATTATCTTTAACTTAGCTATTATCCTTCATCTGATTGTTTTGACAGTTACACCATCCGATAGGGAATCAAAAGGGCTACAAAAAAGGGTCTTGACATTTTTCGTTAAAATGTACGGTTTTGGAGTAATTTAGGTTTGAAACTTTCAAACAGCCGCCATTTTGAAACGCATGATTGGATTTAATTTTTTATGTTTCTTGAGGTATATCATTGTCAGTTTAAACTTCAAGCCAAGTTTGAACTCAATCAGTCAAACCGTTCTCTAGATATGAATTATTTTGTACAAAAAACAAAATGGCGGATATCTGGAAAACGAAGCGTTTTCGGACCTATGTTTATATGAACTTTTTTCATTATTTTTACTAGTAGAATGAGCTGTATAAGTGTGGGGATAACTTCGTGAATCACCCTGTATATAGCAACAATTCATTATAATTTGCCATCCTTTTCATTTCACTGAAATAATTGTTTACATTTTTTAAATGATTGGATTGTTCAAAGCTTCGTGCTATCGACATGTAATAAATTGTAATTCTACAACTAATCATTTCAAAAATTTTAAGTTTTATGAAACTTTAAAGTTAGTTACTCAAAAAGTAACTTTGACGTTTTATAAACAATATTAATCTAAAGTATATGTCAACTTTAGACCTCTCTCTTTCTTTATATATCTAATGACTGGTGTTTCTTCTTTCAATGCCATTTTCATAATTGAAATCATAGGCCCATAGTTTTAAATATTATATATTATGGCATAGATATTCTAAATTTTATTTAGAAAAATGATCACAGATTTGAAGTACAATTTAGAGTTTAGGTTATTTTATCATTTAGGATTTAGGTTACCATTTACAAATTAAATGCAAGTAAAATTATTACTAAAACAAGATGTTTTACAGGTTGTTTTAAGTTCTTGGATAAGCTTTCAAATAATGTTTAAAATGAAGTATTATTATTACTGTATTTTCAATTCATTACAATCATCAAAATACATTTTGTTTGTGTAATTGCTAATAAGAATATGTAACACAAATTTAAATATTAATGGACGTAACCAAAGTTAGTGTTAAAATTTCATAATTTTTTTAAAATAAATATTTTAATGTATACAAATGTTCATAGAAATCAATAATATTAAACGAAACTCTTAAGCTAGTGAACAGGAAAATCTAATAAAACTAAGGAAAATTAAAAGATGTTGCAATGCTACCATAAATAAAGTAATCCAAAACTTAGTCAAATTGTCTAAAAAAATTAAATGTGATAAATAATTAAGAAAGTTTTAATATCTGTTTTGAAAATATTCAATAACATTCCTATTCAGAAATAGAATGGAATCCTTAAACCTCCAAATTAATATCGCACTCTGACAATATTGAAACATATTGTCAAAGCAAAGTGTCTAGGCGTTATTTTACAAACACTATTGTGCGATTTTAAAGTGTTTGACAGATTTGAAGTCCTGTAGCTGCAATCAAACTGGGATTCTAACTGTGTTATTATGTTAATGTATTATTGATCACCTCAAGATAAACTAGGGATAGATTCGTTGATGGGACAAACATCTTGAAACCCACTAAATAAAACGAAAATCAGGATAGGTCACACAACGAAAATTAAAGGAACAGTATATTATTAAGTTCAATTAGTGACCATGGTTCAGGAGAATGAGTTTATTACGTTTGTCTCATAAAAATACTAAACAATTAACATGTTCTAAATTATATAAATAAATATTATATTCTAACTTTTAATAATTAGTTGAATTATTGGACGCATTTCCTTGTACATTTAAAAAAAAATTTAATTTAAAGAAATAATTTTAATTGCCATTGGTTACTACATTATAATTTCGGTATTACTAAACATTAGGTTTGTGGGTACATTTCAAACTACTTTTGAAAGTTATATCTGGGAACAGAGGTGTCGAAATAAATATACTATGTTTTGTGACAGACTTATTCAAACTAGTTGAGGAACACTTGGTACAGTATAATATTACATTAACTGAGCAAGCTGAAGTTAAAATGTGTCTTTAGTCACCACAGTCACTCGCCCATAATACATAGGCTACTCATAGTTAAGTCACTTTATAAAATCATAGTAATAGAGTTATAATCATCAAGGATGCCCCACAAACAGCCAGCACGCAATGTGTCAAGGAAACGTCATGGCGGGTGATTTAACACATTGTATTAATGAAGAAAACGTAAAGATTTGTAGCTTCTTGATGGATCGTACGTTATCTTGTTCCTGCAAGTTGCAATACAATTTGTTTCATTTCCTTGAAAATGATAAACAACAAACCCTCGGTTGTATTAACACAACACGTAATATTTTGGATGAGGAATATGGGAAATTTCAACAAGAGTCTTGTATTCTATACTCCGTATTTAATTACGAATTTCAATAATGAAATCAACATTAGACGAAACACTATCAGATAAAAATGTATAAATTGTTGGATTCGTTTAGGTATTGACAGTCTGGAATAAACGTAAAATTCATTAATATACAATTTTGTGGGGTGTTTTGATAAAAATACTGGACATTTTCAATCATATATTTGAAACGGGAAAAGTGACTTTCGTTAAAAAAAAGTATTATATTCCCTTTGTATAAAAAAGGTGATGCAAATGTGGTAGAAAACTATCGCGGCATTTCGTTTATGAACAAACTAACAAAGGTTTTTACCGAGATGATTTTGAATAGACTTACAAATTGGGAACAAAAACATAAAATGCTTAATGAGTATCAGGTCGGCTTTAGAAGAGGTTATTCAACCGTGGACAATATATTTAATCTTGTAAGTATGATAAATTTACGATTAGCTAAAAAGAAATGTAAACTTTAAGTTTTTTTTGTAGACTTCTCGGCCGCGTTTGACACGATAGCTAGGCATGCATTGTTTTATAATCTATCATCAAAGATATCTTTGTTTAAGTAGTATCAACAAAGATACTGAGAGTGCTTAAAAATTTACACAAAGAATCTTTGCCTGGGGGATGGTGCAGAACTTGCTTGTCAGATTGTTTTGAAACGAAAATGGGAGTAAAGCAGGAATGTTTATTGACTCTATTGTTGTTTTCATATTTTTTGAATGACATACAAGAGGCATTGGGGGGAGGATGTTGTATTGATGGGGTTTGTATTCGGGTGCTGCTTTATGCGGACGATATAGCTATTGTGTCATCATCGCCAGAAAGTCTTTAAGCTATGATGGATAAATTAAATATATATTGCAACTTATGAAATTAAAGAGTAAACTTAATCAAATAGAAAGTCATGGTTTTTAGAAAGGGTGGGAAATTGGCAACTGATGAAAGGTGGACTTTTGAAGAAAAACATGTCGAAATCGTAAACAGTTATAGATATTTCTTGCTTCACTTAATTCCAAATTTGTCTTACGAGAACCATCATAAGTCTAAATTCGCAATGGCCAAAGCTAGTATTAACTTTGTTTGGTCTAAATGTATTGGGTGTAAAAACGTTCCACTGACTATAAAATGATTATATTTTCAAAGAGCAACAGTAAGTTATGCAACTCAAGTGTGGGGTTATAGGGACTACAACATCATTGAAAAAAAAAGTATTTCGGTTTTTATAAACAAATTATTAGGTTTACCTTTAAACACGCCAAATTATGCCATTTATCTAGAAACGAGACTAGATAAGCTTTATTTGTATACATTGAAGCTACATTTTAAATATTTGTTTGGAGTGTTATAGCTATGTCGGAAGACAGGTTGCCGAAAAAATAGTGAACTCTAATATTTCATGGTTTAAAGAATGGAAACTT
>JAGFPH010018506.1:0-16282 GCA_018207615.1 Philaenus spumarius
CCAAAACCCATCTTCAGAAAAAGTACAGAAAATAAAATAAGTCCCTTGATTAGGTCGTCAAACACATTGAAAATTCATCACACAATACAAATAAACGGTACCAGGAACTGGCACATACTTTCTCACAAACATATTTAAATTATTAAACAGATTCACTGTGACTTCATAATTAAATTAATTTATTAAAATAGGAGATTAACTAATAAATATAATTATTATTGTCTAGAGAGAAAACTATTCGATCGATTTCGAACAAATTTGCACCAAATACGTCAATTAGGCCTGTATAGTTGCATGAAGAAAGGTTTTGAAAAATTTTGAAAAACAATCCCCTTTATGGCCAAAAAACCACAAAAATCAGTTATTATTATTATAAGCTAAACGAGAATTTTTAGAAAGATGCGGTTTTTTTTGCATATGGGAGGTTACATTAAAGGCTACAAATAAGCCAAATTTTATCAAAATCGTTTTTTAATAAAAAATAATAACTGATTTTTTGGTGTTTTTTTTGCCAAAAAGAGGGTTGTTTTACAAAATTTTCAGAACCATTTTTTTTGCATTTATACAGGCCTACTTGGAATGTCTGGTGCAAATTTGTTTGAAATCGATCGAATAGTTTTTGCTCTAGCTTTGTATACATACAGACATACATACAGACAGAAATTTTGTAAAAACAACTATTTTGGACTCAGGGGATCCCAAAAAGGATATTTCCACAAAAATATCAACATCGATTTTTTTTGCGATCACTATACTTTCTCTATACTATAGTATAGTGAGTAATTAAAATCACAAAAAACACATTACAAAACAATTTTAAAACATTTGCCAGAGTTAGGCTTAGTTACGGTAAAAAACGAGGTAATTATTTTGTATCACAAATATATTTTATAACAGCAGTTATAATAAAGGTTAAAAGAACCAGCAAGGCTCAGGTCTACACTTTAATAAAACCCTAACCTAAAAGTTAGAAATACAAATAATTGCTTCAAAGTGTAATAGTTGCTAAGTTAAAGATAACGAAAGCAAATGTGCATACAATATCGCAGTATTTACTGTGTTGGTATAGGATGCCGGGTTGAACGAACCAATTATTACACATAACTCAACTATTATCCGATTGTTTTGACAGTTACACCATCCAAAAGGTAATCAAAGGGCTTAAAAAAAGATGTCTTGACATTTTTTTGTTAAAATGTACGATCTTTGAGTAATTTAGATTTGAAAATTTTCAGCCGCCATTTTCAAACGCATGATCGGATTTAATAGCTTATTTTTCTTGAGATATATCATGGTTTGGTTAAAATTAATATCAGGTTTGAACTCAATCAGTCAAACCGTTCTCTAGATATGAATTGTTTTGTAGAAAAAACAAAATGGTGGATATCTGGAAAACGAAGCGTTTCGGGAATATGTTCATATGAACTTTTTTTTCTTATTTTGACCCATAGAACCATTCCCTGAAGTTTGGCAATTTACTTATGGGGCACCCTGTATAATTATAGTCTTTATTAATATACTAGGGGAGACCCCTGCGTGCTCCGCACGCCAACCCCCAATGGAACCTTCTAAAAACATATGTTATGTTTTATTTATAATAAAGGTGTATAATTAATAATAACCTCAAAACTAACATGGTAAATAATGTTAAATATTCAAATTAAATTATTTCTTATATTCTATAACAGCAGTTATAATAATGGTTAAAAGAACCAGCAAGGCTCAGGTCTACACTTAAAAACCCTAACCTAAAAGCTAGAAATACAACAATAATTGCTTCAAATTTTGAAGTCAGCTGTTAGTGGAAATATTGGAGCTAACAGCTATATTATCTGTTATAAATTGGTTGCTATGGTAATAAATGTAAATACATGTGTTGATTTATCATTCTGGGCCTAACCTAAGAATTTTTTTCGACTAAATTTACAAATATTGGAATAAAAAAAGGTTTTTATCGAAATGAATTATAGCCTATGTTACTCAGGGATAGTGTAGATTTTTATTAGTAAAACTGTTTTTCAATCGGTTTAGTAGTGCCAGAGATTACCCCCTACATACAAACAAACAAACAAACACAAAAACAAACAAACAAACTTTACCTCTTTATAATATGAGTATAGATAATTCATTAAAGGAGTAACGGTACATAAAATATAATAGAATAAAATATAATAAAATATTTTCTGGTCTTTAAATATAATAGAACTACTACTGTATGATTTAAACTGAAATAGGTTTGTTATTTTGGATTAAACACGCCATATTTATTTAACCTCCATTTCGTATGGTTTACTCTTGATTGTTTTCGTTGGTATTGTGAGCACAAGGATAAATCCACATTTTAATTCCTGGAACCGTTGCTAGGTTTATTCTATCTATCCGTTTCTAGGGAAGCAAATTAAAGTCAATGGATCTCAGAAAAGTCATTTTGTATTCAGATCACCTGAAGCATGTTTATAAAGACTTAACATCAATTTATGTTTCTTTGTCTAAATAAAATTGTCTCAATTTTATAACTTTTCTGTTATAAATTGTATTCGTTTTACTTTCTCACTATACTATAGTAGGCTGTAGAGAAAGTATGGTGATTTCAAAAAAATAGATGTTGAGATTTTAATGGAATATCCATTTTGGGACCCCCTGAGTCCAAAAACGTGGTTTTTACAAAATGTCTGTGTATGTCTGTATGTACACAATGCTAGAGAGAAAACTATTCGATCATTTTCGAACAAATTTGCACCAAACATGTCAACTAGGCCTGTATAGATGCACGAAAAAGGTTTTGACAATTATTGAAAAACAACCCTCTTTTTGGCCAAAATAATCCCCAAAAAATATTATTTTTTTATAAAAAACCGCTCTAATGATTTTGATAAAATTTGCCTTATTTGTAGCACTTAATGTACCCTATTATATTCAAAAACCCGCATATTTCAAAAAATTTTCGCTATTAATAATATCTGATTTTTGCGGTTTTTTTTGGCCAAAAGGGGGTTGTTTTTCAAAATTTGTCAAAACCATTTTTCGTGCGCCTATACAGGCTTAATTGACATGTTTAATACAAATTTCTTCGAAATTGATTGAATAGTTTAATCTTTAGCTAATAATAATAATATTTATTACTCACTCTCCTACTTTACTAAAATTATGTACTATCCTCTCTCCTACAAGAATAGAATTATGAAGTCACAGTTGGGGTTACATACGGGGGTTGGCGTGCATTACATACGCAAAGCACTGTGTATTGAAAATACGCCCAATACGGGGGTTGGCGTACGAAGAACGCGCATGCACTGTGTATTGTAGATACTCTCAATACGGGGGTTGGCGTGCGAAACACGCAATGCACTGTGTATTGTAAATACTCCCAATAGGGGGCTTGGAGTGCGAAACACGCTATTCATTTTGTATTAAAATACTCTGAATACGGGGGTTGGCGTGCGAAGCACGCAATGCACTGTTTATTGAAAATACTCCCAATAGGGGGGTTGGAGTGAGAAACACGCTATTCATTTTGTATTAAAAATACTCTCAATACAGGGGTTGGCGTGCGAAACACGTAATGCACTGTGTATTGAAAATACTTCTAATAAGGGGGTTGGCATGCGAAACACGAAATGCACTGTGTATTGAAAATACTCCCAATACGGGGGTTGGAGTGCAAGGCACTGTGCGTCGGCCGCTTCTCATAGTGTTCAGTGTCAAGCTCACATGTGCGTCCTTAGTGAACGTGTTAAAAATTTTTTTTAAATGTTAATAAAAACAGTAAAGCTAAGCCCTCTGGAATTCCCTGGTACTGGACTTTCGGTTGATACAACTTTGCAAATGCTTTGTTACTGTGCATGTTTGTCGACTCCTAACAGTAAAAAGTCCAGTACCTGGGAATTCCAGAGGGCTTAGCTTTACGGTTTTTATACTAATTATTATGTTTTGAAACTTATATTGAGTGAGCTACTGGATGAAATCATTGTAAAAAATAACAGATGTATCATCTTTAACATTTTAATGTTATTTAAATGGGGAAAAGTGATAACTTTGATTGGCCATTATGTTGGATAGAGTTAACATACAGACTTCCTGTTTGCGCCAATCTTCTTCTTTTATCAAGGCCTTTAAAATGAACTGTCATTCAATAGGGGTTCTCATTTAAAATTTTCAACTTACTAAAAAAATACCTTAATACTTTAAAATATATTTTTGGGGGAGAGGCTGAAATTTACGATACGTCAAAAACACTCCATTTTCGTATTCATGGTTACAATCCCCAAAGTAAATCTGTCTATTTCCATTAGTAAAAAATAATAGGGGGGGGGGGGGTCTTTTAAGACACCTGCTATGTAGAAAATAGAATGCAAAGAAAAATTGAAACTTCTTGACTCTGCCATTTTGGATTGAGGTATCGCAGAGGGGCTTACTTTACACCAAATTTCTCGTCTCAACGAGGGCTTCAAAATGAGGTATCACACAATAAGTGTTACTATTTAAAATTTTTGACTTGCATCCAACCCCCCTTGTATTCCGTAATAATGGTGAAATTAATTCTTACCCCAAGGAACGAAGGGATTGCGGAACTTTTGCAGCATCCTGTTCATTTAAAACTATTTATTAAAAACAATATGTTAATCAGCTGTTTTAGCTACATCAGCTGTTATTTATAACAATACGTTTTTTAACCACATACTGTGAATATAAAATCAAAAATACTAAAAGTTAGAAGACAAATGATTTATCTCTCACACTTTCTGTACATAAATTAGTTAAATCCATCAAAAGTACATTTTCCTAAAGGCAAAAATAAATGCAATTATCTTATGTGTATCTAAACAAGAACAAGAGAAGAAACTGCCCTTTAGATTAAAAACAAGGTTGGATAAAAGTTGGTAACGCAAAAGTTTGGCGGTGAAATTTATGGGAGAAGTTTACTCGGTTAATTTCTTGCTTCCTCAGAGAGTTGCAATTACACCGGCAACAAACTAATGCCACTTAGGGAAGGCACGGGCTACCTTACTCTAGTATAAGTTAGTTGTTCAATTTTTTATTCTTTCTACAGAAGTGGGGTAAAGACAAAGGTGGCTTTATATAATAGTTCATTACACTCCAAGACTATTTCCTTTTCTTCAAAGTTTATGATAGTTAATAAATAAATCTATGTCAGAAGAATGTATGATTACTTAAAGAATCAATTCATGTAAGCTTAAACGCGTCCGATAGGTTAGTCTAATACTTTGAATATAAGTTCATAAAAGTGATCTATACTTATAAAAGTCAAATACCATTGACTCATCACAGTTTATCCAAAACCACGAGGCCTACAAACATGAAATTTGGCACTAATACTCTTTATAGGCTCTAGACGCGCACTAAGAAAGGGTTTCCGAAAATTCGAAATTTTAGGGGGGTTTTGGGGGGTCAAAGTTACTAAATCACGATTTATCAAAACCTACCAAACGGATTGGAATTAAATTTGATATGTAGCTTCCTCTAGGGCCATAGATGCTCGCTAAGAAAGGGTTTAAAAAAATTCGAAATTTTAGGGGGGTTTGGGGGGGTCAAAGTTACAAAATCACGTTTTCTCTAAAACCATCCAACGGATTGG
Organism: Philaenus spumarius; assembly: GCA_018207615.1. NCBI lineage: Eukaryota > Metazoa > Arthropoda > Insecta > Hemiptera > Aphrophoridae > Philaenus > Philaenus spumarius. Next base: position 5,597 of record JAGFPH010018506.1, read on the forward strand.
AATGAAATTTGGGATGTAGCTTCCCCTAGGGCCATAGGTGCTCGCTAAGAAAGTTTTTTTTTTTAAATCGAAATTTTAGGGGAGGTTTGGGGTTCAAAGTTACTACAAAAAACCATCTAACGGATTGGAATGAAATTTGGTATGTAGCTTCCTCTAGGGCCTTAGGTACTCGCTAAGAAAGGGGTTTTTAAAAAATTCGAGGTGTTTGGGGGGGTGGGGGGGGGGGGTCAAAGTTACTAAAAAGAAACACCGAACGATTGGAATAAAATTTTTTATGTAGCTTCCTCTAGGGCCCTAGGTGCTCACTAAGAAAGAGTTTTTTTTTTTAATCTAAATTTTAGGGGAGGTTGTGGGGTCAAAGTTACTAAAAATCCCCATAAGAAATATATAGTGTAATATATTTATTAATGTAATATATTTTTTATTAATATACATTTAACTTTGATTTGTCTATCCGTGCAAAGCCGGGTCGGGCCAGCTAGTCTTTTAATATATTACTAGTAAGCCCCCGAGAAATATCGCATGCAGACTAATTACATACACAGCAGAAATACATTATTTAAAAGAATACTATTTAAAAACAACATACATTATCTAGGACTACCTAACAATTCCGACAGAGATTTTTAACTTGGGAAATGTGTACAATTATAAGGATTAAAACACTAAATTAAGGGGAGCAGACCCTCCTATCTTTAGCCATGTTAGCCTGTGTACCTTTTTATAAAAAAAACCATTAGAGCTAGAGATCTGAAATTTTTACCATTATTTCCTACTTCCTTTGTCGACATTTTCTCCTGAGGCATGTAAATTTATTTGTTCGGTAAAATGTGTTCCATAAGTATACATTTTTTAAACGTAAAAGTTCCCATAAAATATTTTTTGACTTTTTGTTTTTTGGTATTTATAAAAACTAACTGGAGTGATCATGTATAATAATGCCCTACATGTGTGTGCAAAGTTTCAAGGTCCTAGCTTTAACGGTTATTGAGAAAAAGGTACATTTAGTAAAACAAAACACTGTTTTCGGAGAAATGGATTTATTCACAAAACACAAAAAAGCGAATCATATCATATTATATGATATGTAGTAATATCGCGCTAGCATGGTTTCAGAAAAACATTTTCTCTTATCTAATGAAAATGAAATATATCTTATGTTATATATCAATTTAAAGAGCAGAAAGCAAGCTACAATAATCAATAAAAAAAAACATTTACAAAAATTTGTTTGAGGTCTGCTCCCCTTAATACGCCTACGATCACTTTACTTATCACTTAAATTATTTATTTTTCGCCGTATGGTGCAAAGTAAACAGCTGATGTAGGAAGTTCTGAAAATTTGATTCTTGTGTTAGCAACCTCTGTAAACACGTTTTGTTTAGTAAAACTAACCTTTTTAAACGCTAATTTAAAACGTAGCTGTAGGAAAAACGTTGTGTGTATGAGACCTCTTTCACACGGGGAGCTTCACGTCTCTCGCTCCTATACGGGAGGAACCTACCGCCCGTTCACACAGGGAGCCATTTTAGTTCCTGGCTCCTTGAGCTCGGTCGTAGAGTGGATCGCACGCGAGCTGTTGCCATATAACTTCTCTACCGTCGACGACAGAAACGCCGACGATCAAGAAAGTTTTGGGTACATCCAATCAACCAAAAACGCGACGAAGCAGGAGTTTTCTTCACGCTTTACCAAGAACTTAGACGGGATGCACAAAAGTTCTTTAATTATTAGCGAATTTCCATAGGAGAAATGAGCTATTGCAGTGGCCCTTATGGTGAGACCCAAGGTCGGGAATAGCAAATGAGCACCAATCATGGTCCCCAGAACACGTTTTGAGGTGTCATTAAAATTCATATATATATTTATATATGTATATATATGTCTATATGTGTTCGCACTCTAGCGGCCGCATTTTAAGTCCGATTTGGTCCAAATTTAGTACACGTGTTGGTTGTCTATGTGGCTCGGACGAGTTCGTTAGCCAAAAAAAATCCAACAACCGGAAGTACGTTTTTTGACCGGAAGTAACTATTTTTTGAGATTTTTACTACGAAAATGAATTGTTTTAGAGTTTTATCTAAAAATATAAATGTAGGATGTTATTCTGCACATTTTGTTTTTTTACCCGACCTTATAGCTCTCTTGGTTCCCCCAAAATCGACCAAAACGTAAAATACCATAAAAGTACCCGGTTCGAAGCCAAGTGGTGCAAACTCGCGAGTCCACTAGGCGCAAACAAATTCTATATATTTCGTACACACAGACAGCTGATCAACGCCTTCGTGAGTAGACCTATTTCCCAAATTGTTGGTTGAAACCCTAAAACATTGGTATATAAACTTAATTTTTGAAATTTGCTCAACCCACGTCAGCGGCCCAGCTGCGTCGAATTGTTTTCGAATGTCTTCTGCTTCATTTGAAGAGCTTCTTGACAGGGTGAAGAATAGTAACCAGCTGGAAGATACTAACACGAGGAACTGCATCGCTCCCGAACTTAGACTGGCTGCAACGTTAAGGTAAGATACAGTGCTTGCTTCAAGTTTATTATTAAAAATTTTATTGAAATAGAACGATACATTTGTAAATAGCATAGTAAAAGTAAAAGTTTGTTCACATTTCAACCGAATGACAAATCATAATTTTGAGCAAAATCGTAGCCAACTTTGTATTATTCCGCGTTTTGAAAAAAATGAGGAAGAGGGAGCAGGGGTTGTGGCGTCGGACATTTGCGTGATAGGGGAGGTCACTGAAGTAGGCTGATGATTGTGAGCTTCCTGAGAATACTGAGGAGCAATGATTACGGAACGATGCTGATGATTTTCTGAGTTGTGCTCGAATATCCCCATCCAATAGTCTGAAGTGGCTGTTCGTCTGTAAGACTGGACTCAATGCAATTTGGTGCTGAGAGCCTTCCTTCCTCTCGGGAGACGTGAAGCTCCCCGTATGAAAGATTCCTTACGGTGCAACGTGTATTTAGTCACCATGAATTAACTTTAATGTTATTCATTTATGCTACGCCTCAGGCGTCAAATGTTTATCTAGTGCGACAAACCCGACTTTGCACCCTAGATACACAAACAACTATAGCATCAAGTAATCTCATCTGCAACTTAACATTACAAAATAATATCTTGGCAATACGGACTCAATACATTTCATGCCATGGGTGGTATTAAATGTATCTCTCTTTCAAGTACAGCAGGAAGAGATCTTGAAATACCTATATCAAAGCTAACCGAAGTAATAGCCTCATACACCCATCATAGGCTCCGGGTTTATACAATAACGTACGTAGACTTAAAATAAAAACAAATAAAAAATATATAGCTGTTTTTTATTTTGTAAAATGGTGGTCAAACGTAAACTTTCAGAAATATATTTTAGAGTCGCGTACAAAAACTGCGACCAAAGTAACCAAAATAATAGAGCTGTTGATCTTCAGATTGACCTAATTCGATTTTTTAATTATCTATATTTGTTCTTCTAAAAGACTAAAAGTTGTGAATTACAGCCTAGAACGTTTGCACGATGCACATTTAAGTGTTCAAGAAATTCGAGGGTTAATTGACCGAGCGTGAGCGAGGTCTCCGTTTTAACTCTACCGTTCAGCATTTCGTCTGTGTGTCTGTGTGTCTGTATGTCTGTGTGTCTGTCTCACGATTACGGCCAAACGCCTTGACCGATTTTGATGATTTTTTGCATGAATGTTCCTTATTCCTAGGCCGAGCCATGTATATATAATAGTTTTTTCCATTTTTCATTTTTAACCCCTTAAATAAAATAAAAATGGCGGCCGGACCGTTTCTCTCAGTGTAACGAATTTAAAAACTAATAACATTTCGCTAAAAGCAAATTAAATCTAAACAAAATTGTATTCTTGATTTTTTTCCGTATCTCTAACGGTAAGCTCACAAAATGGCCGTAAACTTCGAATTTGTTAAAAAATCGTCCAAGTTTTTGTATTTCAACCATGTTTTTATACGTTTATTCTAAATCAATTCAAACGTGTTCCACAGCTTTTTTGTAGATAAAGGGTTAAAGAATTCAAACATGCCAGTAAAAAAATTATTGAAGTAAAATTAAGAAAGTTATTAGCTCAAGAAACAATCACGTTCAGTAACGAAAGGAAAATGTTTAACTTTAGGCCTACATAAACAGTAGTAAAAATTGTTGTAATTTTTTCATAAATGTAAAAAAGTTTCGTAATTTAGTTCTAAATAGAATTGTATAAAAATATTTATCAATTTCAAATTTATTATTTTGAAAACACCAGTTTTTATGTTCCTACTACAAGACTGCTAACAAAACTAGGCCTGTTTTGAATAGTAATTCAGGAATATATCAATTGCCCAAAAATGACATATTATTATAAGAAAGTGTAGAGGACAAATCAAAGAATTGAACTGTATACGTGTAAATTATCATTGTAAATTTCATAAAAGTATTTGACTTAGCTTTTCTTGAATTACAAAATGAGATGAAACAAATGAAACCTCGCGGCGATAAAGGACATACAAAAAATGACCGTTGGACACCGTGGGAAGTGTAGGTACATGGGTTGAGAATAAAGTTGAGGTTACTATCACGACGTTTTAACATCGTTTGTTTTCATTATTTCTAATATTGGAATATGGTATATGATATGGAAGTTATGGAACTGTAAATACATTGTTAAGTTTTAGTTATTTAAGTATGTAAATATTTAATTCTATGTTGTCCCTCTATAACGTGATATTTTTAGCTATCTTACGCATTATTAACCTAAATAAAACACAATTCCTCTAAAAGAAAATCTTTAGCAGTTGAAGCTCAAGAAAAGGAAAAAACGAGAACTAGAAATCGCGGGAATTGAAAAATAATGTTTCACTGGCTAAACCTTGTGCTTACTTCCTTACTGGCACACTATTTTTAACCTACGCCCAAAACCACATTTGTTATTTCAACGAGCGAGGTCTACTGTTCACAGAACTACTAGTAAAATATAGATCATTAAATTGTAAACCTGTTTCCAGTGAATTAGATGGATTATTTATACTAATATTAAGAGGTAAAATTTGTTTGTTTGTATGTAGGGAGTAATCTCTGGAACTTCAGAACCGATTTAAAAACTAGGTTTAGTAATAAAAACCTACACTATCCCTGATTAACATAGGATGCAATTCATTTCGATAAACACAAGTTTTATTTCAATATTTTGTCGAACGACCGCCGCGCCGTAGTAGACGTCTATCGGACAATAAAATTTATATGTGTTATGTGTCGTGAGTTGTATGTTGTTGTGTTTTTGTGATGTGAACTGTTAATTTATTAATCTGATGATGAAACATAGTTTTTGAAACGTGTCATATATAAGAAACGCAGACGACGTCACAAGACGGAAACAAAAAGGTAAAAATATCAGTCATTTGTTAACTTTTAGGTTAGGTTTTTATTAAAGTGTAGACGTGAGCCTTGCTGGTTCTTTTAACCTTTATTGTAACTGCTGTTATAAAATATGCGAAATAATTTGATTCGAACATTTAACATTATTTACTACCTCAGCTTTGGGGTTATTATTAATCCTACACAATTATTATAGAGAAAACATAACATGATTATGTGTATAGAAGGTATAACGGGGTTGGCGTTCGAAGCACTCAGGGGTTTCCCGTATTAATTTGATAAAGCAAGTTTCAGAGACCGATATTTTTACAATTTCAGTTTCATTCATTTTCCGAATAACAGTGCGCAGGCTAGCCGAGTACTTGCGGAATATGTCGATAGTGGACGAGACTGGGTGACTGCCAAATGTTGAACACTAGGTACTGTACCCCTTAACAAGTAACCGGTTTGTTTTGTGACAAGTGATAAGTGCGTCAAAATGTGATTGGTTTTTCGTATAATGTTTCGTATTTATTTATGGATCTTAATAAATATAAGGTAATATGGTAAACTATTGTTATGCCAATAATAATACAATGTATCAACAGAACTATAAAAAGCATGAAATATATGTAATTAATAAATTGTTTATTTAAGTTAGACTATAATAGTAACGCTTTGAAAACTATTCATTGTTAGACTCTTTATTTTTTATAACAGCTGTAAAATTTAGTAGAAATAAAATTTGAAAAATTGAATCAAGCAACTAAATTGTTTTAACGTTTTTAATAGTAAGCGAATTAAAATAAGTTTTTTGTTTATTATTTGGCGCCCAAAATAAATTTGGCTAGTTAAATTTGTAGTATTGTCAAGCTAGCTGTTACAAATTATAGCAACTCAGCTAGTTGTATATTAAGCTAATGTATACAAAACTAAATAATAATAATAAATATAAAAATATTTTTTTACTTATTTTAATTTCTCACTATACTATATAGTATAGAGAAAGTATAGCCTATTGATCGCAAACAAATAGATGTTGAGATTTTTGTGGAAATATCCGTTTTAGGAACCCTTGAGTCCAAAAAAATGTTTTCTTACAAAATGTCTGTCTGTATGTATACAAAGCTAGAGAAAAAACTATTTTATCGATTTCGAACAAATTTGCACCAAACATGTCTGTACAGATGCAAGACAATTGTTTTGTTTTTTTTTTTTATTTTGAATAACAACACCCTTTTTGGCCAAAAACCCCCAAAAAATAAATTATTACTTTTTTATTAAAAAACAACTCTAACGATTTTGATAAAATTTGGATTGTTTGTAGTCCTTAATGTACCCATACCTTATGCAAGAAACCGTATCTTTTTAAAAATTCTCGTTTATCTAATAATAATAACTGATTTAGGGGTTTTGTTTTGATAAATAGAGAATTGTTTTTCAAAACCTTTTTTCGTGCATCTATATGCAGGCCTAATTGCCATGTTTGGTGCAAATTTGTACGAAATACATCGAATATTTTAAATAATAATAATATTTATTAGTTACTCTCCTTCTTTAATGTATCCCCTCTCCTACTTTAATAGAATATTATGAAGTCACAGTGAATCTGTTTAGTAATTTAAATATGTTTGTGAGAAAGTATGTGCCAGTTCCTGGTACCGTTTATTTCGTTTAATGTGAAACCAAAAATGTAACTGAAAATTAAAACGTGTGCAAGTATCAATGTTATTCACCATACTATTTCTTGTCACTAGTTTAGCTAACAATAACTTCCTTAAAGATAATCTCTATATATAAAAAAATAATGTTTGTTTCTTTGCATCTTTTTTTTCTTTGTTTTGTAATCTATAGACTCAAAAACTGTTCGACCGATTGCCCTAAAAATTTCAAACTTTATCCGTATCATGCACAGGAGTGTTTATACGTTATATTTATTACAGTCTAAGGGGTTGAAATGGGGGTCCTATTTATACAATAAATTTATTTTATACAATATATATAATTTAAACTAACTTCCTACAAGCTATAAAGCTAAAATGTATTATTTTTAAGGGATATGCAAAACCATTTTCAATTCGATTACTTAAGTAAAGGGATGAATTGGAACAACTACCCTTAACTGTAAGTAGTAATCCACTTACTTTTAATATATTTTCAAGAACTTCTCAACTAATTACATTAAATTTTCACAATTCCAACACATTAGTACCATGCACTTAAGAGAATACGAACACTACAAACAAATGTATTTAAATGGGGTAGCTACCCTTATGCAATCAAAATTAATTGTACTAAATTCCTACAACGTATATAAAGCTAAAATTATTTAATATTATTCTTAATTATTGACATACAAAATATATTATTTTCAATTCGATTACTTAAGTCAAAGGGATGAAATGGGACAACTACCCTTAAAATTAAATCAAGCAATATCAAAGCATTGCCGGGTCCACTATTATGTAAAATATTATTCATAATTGAATGATGTGAATAATCAGATTAGAATGGTGAAAAGAGTTATTATAAAAAAAAACATAGCTAGAGCTTTACTAACGTAAGTGGAGTAATTTTTTCTCCTGCTGTTTATTAGCGAATTTCCAAAGGAAAAATGAGCTATTGCAGTGGCCCTTATGGTAAGACCCAAGGTCGGGAGTAGCAAATGAGCACCAATCATGGTCCCCAGAACACGTTTTGGGGTGTCATTAAAAATCATATATATGTATATATGTGTTCGCACTTAAGCGACCGCATTTTAAATTCGAAATGGTTCAAATTTGGTACACATGTGTTTTCTACAAATATACATGAAGTATGTTATTCTGCACATTTTGTTTTTTTACGCGACCTTATAGCTCGCTTGGTTCCCACAAAATCGATCAAAACGTAAAATACCATAGAAGTACCCGGTTCGAAGCCAAGTGGTGCACTCGCGAGGCCACTAGCCGCAAACAAATTCTACTAATATATCGCGTACACTCAGACAGCTGTTCAACAATTTCGTGAATAGACCTATTTCCCAAATTGTTGGTTGAAACCCTAAAACATTGGTTTCAAATCCGTTTGGCGGTTCTAGCGTGGGGTTGTCGTGCGAAGCACGCAATGCATTGTATATTGAACATTTTACCAATACGGGGGTTGGCGTGCGAGGCACGCATTGAATTGTGTATTGAAAATTCTTCCAATATGGGGGTTGGCGTGCGAAGCACGCATGCATTGTGTATTGAAAATCCTTGAAATACGGGGGTTTGTGTGCGAAGCTCGCAATGCTCTGGGTATTGAACATTTTCCCAATATGCGGAATGGCGTGTGAAGCACGCAATGCTTTTTGTATTGAAGATACTCCCAATATGCGGAATGGCGTGCGTACCATTTTGCAGCTATTCAGCACCGTCGTGAATAGACCTATTTCCCAAAGTGTTAATTGAAACCCTAAAACGTAGGCCTATAAACTTAATTTTGGAAATTTGCTCAACTCACGTCAGCGGTTCAGCTGTGTGGTCGAATTATTTATTGTGTCTTATATCTGTTATTTTGTGGATTGTTTATATATCGATATTTGTTGGAATTGTTATCACAACAAACACATAAATTCAATTTGATTAAATTTTTAACTAAAGTTTCTACCACAATAACATGAGGCTAACTGTAGCACAATGCTGAAAGCTAAACGTATTAAACAAAAAAAGTTAAAAATGTTTTCTACATTTTATTTTCATTTTATCCTTAGACTGATTATTCTAATGTCAAGTTTAATTTCAACGCTCTCTTTTACAGGCAAAACTTGTAAGGAATTTAAACTGAATTGTAACAATGCATATGCATGCTAATTATACAGGTCAATTACTTAAAACCGTAATTTAACTTTTATTTAATAGGAACAATATAAATATTTACTCCCGACTAAACAGCTGTCAAGATCAAATTTCCTTCAAGTCCAAATACAAACGGAACAAAAACATCTCGGAATTAGTTTTAACCTGTTTGATACTTGTTTGTTTTTCAACCAACGCTTTTCACATAAAACTAAAGCTAAATGCTAACAAAATAAACGAATTAATTTAATAATTAAGCTTTTGAAAAATAGTGTTTTGTAGAGGCCTAAGTAAGCAGAAATTTTAATACATAATAGCTTTTTTTTATAAAACAAAACCTGAACAACAGAATCTCAAAACTAATACGTTTATTAACGCGTTTCAACGACAAAGTCGCCATCTTCAATGATGCACAGGCTTTAATAATAAAAATATAACTGACTAGGGGGAACCCCTGCGTGCTTCGCACGATAACCTCGTTGGAACCTTCTATACACATAATCATGATATGTTTTCTTTATAATAACGGTGTAGGATTAATAATAACCCCAAAGCTAAGATAGTAAATAATGTTAAATGTTCAAATCAAATTATTTCTTATATTTTATAACAACAGTTATAACAATGGTCAAAAGAACCAGCAAGGCTCTGGTCTACACTTTAATAAAAACCTAATATAAAAGTTAGAAATACAAACAGTTGTTTCAAAGTTTGAAATCAGCTTTTAATGGGAATCAGCTGTTTTATCTGTTATTCTATTCAATTGGTCGATATATTAATGAATGTAAGTACATTGTAGAAACATGACGGTTTATCAGTCTAGGCTTAACCTAAGAATTTTTTTCTTTTTGGTTTAGGTTCTGTTATCACATTTTCACTACTTAGCAGCACGCGACAAAACGCAAATCTAGTTTACTTTTTCTATGTATCTTGTAAGAAATAAATGTACAAAATTTCAGTTTTCTAGCGTTAAGAAAATTATATAACAAATAATATTTATTGTTTTAGGCTTCTGTTACCTTAAATCACAATGAATTATAGCCTATGTTACTCAGGGATAGTGTAGCTTTTTATTAGTAAAACAATTTTTTCAATCGGTTCTGTAGTTCCAGAGATTACCCCCTACATACAAACAAACAAACACACAAATTTTACCTTTTTAAAATATTAGGTTCAGTTGATTTATAATTCAATTCACTAAGCAGTTTTTAACAAACTTACTACCACGATCGACGTCACTATAGGATTTGTTCCTTTCTGTAATGAAACAGTAAAATTATGTTGATCATAACTGAAAAGATTCGACTCACTAACTTTAAGGAAAATATAACAATTAATGTTTATTATTTTAGGGGGTGTTATCACATTTTCGCCCATTAGCAGCACACGAAAAAATACCAATCTAGTTTGATTTTTCTATGTATCTTGTAAGAAATAAATGTACACATTTTCAGTTCACTAACTTTAAGGAAAATATAGCAATTAATTGTTATTGTTTTCGTGG
>JAGFPH010018507.1:0-11227 GCA_018207615.1 Philaenus spumarius
CAAACAAACGCTACTTTTGAACACCAGTAACTGGTCGATTACATGGAAAAGTGTATTACAGTATTTCCAAAATCATCAATAAGTTGAACGACAAAAGGAAGCTTAATCTGTTTGCTTATGCCATAACAGACTGTGACACAACTTCTTCTTTCTTTGATCTGGAAAAAATACAATTTTGGACATTTTACAAAAGTCAAAAGAAGCTTAAAGACAAGCGTCGGTTTTTCTATGTCAAGATGATTCCAAAGAAGAACTGAAAACAAACGAAGAAAATTTTATCTTAACAGAAAAATCACATGAACTGCAATGAAACTTGCAAAAACTTGCAAAAAATCTAGTCTAAGGTCAAACTTTGACCTTGCAAGGCACCCCTCCCCCCTCATCAGCATTTGTTCAGGGTTTATTTACAAGTGCAGACATGGCTTGGTAGCAGATTGGATGCCACAGTTTGGAGTTGGAAGATGGAAAAGATGAAAGAAAATTGAGGTTAAAGGAAAGTTTTAACTCCAACACTAAATTCTAAGGTTTTTGTGCCTGATGACCTTCTTCACCTCGTGTCTTGCAGCTGAAAGACATCTTGTCTTAAATATTGTGGGTGTCGGAAAGTAGAACTTAATTGTTCAGCCATGTGTGAGCACTGTAATTTGCTTTCCTGTGATAACAGTCCTAATAATGTAGATGAAATAATTGATGATCAAGACGAAACTGGATTGGAACAAAACAGTAGCAAGAATGTTTCCACTGTCTTATATAAAACTGAAACACTCTACTTTTAAGTGCCAGTATTATATATATCCCAGACAATTTTAAGATATTGTAAATAGCAATTTGAGTGATGGGTGGATGGTCCATGATGGTGTTTTGACAGTAAGCAAAACATGTTCTGCTGCTTGACACCTGTCGGTGCCGGATTTAGCCAGTACGAGACACGGCGCGGTGGGTCCATAGGTGGTGGATAATGGAACGGCCTTAATAACTTAGGGTTATAAATAAAATAATCCCCCAAACCAAAACTGGCTCTTCTAATATAAAGAACATTAACAATTTTATGAACAATATTTCAGCTTTTCACTATAATTATATCCAACAACGGCATATTTTTTTCCTTTATTGACTTGGCTAAATAAAATCATATTGTGCGTTTATCAGTCCAATAATAAATACCGGGAAAAAAATGAAAAGAAAAAAAATGTTATGTCAATTTTACCATTGTAATACCCATAATTAGACCAGCTATACAAATAAAAGTCCAAACAATAGGCCTTTGCTGCGGATTGACCGCTGATATGCCAACGGGCTGATCCGGCTCGCGAGGACTCATACGCCCCGCACCGCGTCATCTCCCTTTGTCATTCCGATTGAGTCAACTGTCTGCACTTAACATTTATAAAACTTTTATCAATAAAAAGATTGCAAAGTTTTATTTGAGCATTGTTTTCATAACTTGTCTCATATTAATAAAAAATAGCTAAACATGTAATTATTGTAATAGAAAAGTTCAAATTTAACATTAAATTTAAAAGTACACGGTAAATCATTGTTTTATAACATAAATGCAATGAACATTTTTGATAGAGAATATTATAAGGATTACAATAACGAAATAAAAATGACTATCGCTGTTTATCTCTTAGATATTGACAAAATAAAGAAGTCTTTCAAAAGTGAACTTTAAGGGGAGGGTAGGGGGGAAGCAAGAGGGGGAGGGGCGGGGACTTTTGTGCAAATACTCCTCTTATATTATTGTGAACATCTGACAAAATTTCAGCTTTTCACTAATTACTTCCAACAAAGGCATATTTTTTTCCTTTATTGACTGGGCTATATATTTAGGCAGTAAATGAACCATGATCGATTTTTACTTTCTCCACCCTATACGTAGTATATGGAGAAAGTATTGTTTTCGTAAAAATGTTCGAATTTGAATTTTCAGTTGAATTATTTGTTTTGGTGCTCCCAGAACCCCAAAAAATTGTTTAGTGCAATTATCTGTGTTGGTGCTCCCTGAACCCAAAAATATTTTTAGTGAAATTTTTTGTTTTGGTGCTCCCTGAACCCAAAAAAGTGTTTTTAGAGTGGTGACTGTCTGTTAGTCTGTATGTATACACGACCAGAGAGGACACTATTGGTCCGATTTTCATGAAATTTGGTATGTAGGTACTAAACCCTAATATCTCCAGGCGTTTTTTTTTCATTTTTTGAATTTTGAATTTTTAAGGGTAATTTACCCCTAAAAACCCATAAAAAACGACAAAAATGCAAATTTCTCAAAAACGGCTCTAACGATTTTGGTCAAATTTTCAGTATTTATAGTGCTTAAGATGCCAAACAAAATGACACCACCCGCTTTTATCAAAACTTCGGCGTTTTATAATTATGGGGAAATGTTTAAAAATAAACAAGTTTGTGTTGTCAATCTAGCATCGCGGCGGCGGCCGCACGGGGTAGCACCACGGTAGCGAGCACGGCCAGTAATTCAAAGGTCGCGCGATCGAATCCCGCCTGGGACAATAATTTTTTTATACGATTGACGTAGGTAGAATATTATTTTTTTGTTTTGTTCTAAAAAGTAGTAAATAAAATGATTAAAAACAATATTATTTTGACTACAGTAAGTTGGGAGAAAGTTTGTGTCAGTTAACTGATACCGTTTATTTATTATCATCATGAGATACATAACTTCTCAAAATCGAATGATCCTACAGCTGATTTGAATGACCGCCTCGAAAAGATATCGTTCTTAGTTCAACTCTAAGATGACCCTCATATACTCTCCTGCAAAGGAGCTTTCCTTCGACGAAGCAATGGTTTTGGGGGAATCCGCCTTCAGTTTCGGCAGTATATCAAAAGGAAGCGGCATAAATATGGAATGAAGCTCTATATATGAGTGAACTCGAGGGCTTGTGTCTACAGTCTATGGAGGAAAGAACGAAGTCTTTGGAGGAAAGAGACATACGCCAAAAGTTGATATGCACTTGTTGAGTAGTCTCCTCTATAAAGGGCATTCTATTATAATAGTTTTGCCCTGAAAAGTAAACTGTTGAACCACAACACATACGTTACTGACACCCTGCTATTTGACAGGAAAAATAACCCCACTGAAGTAGCCAAAGCTAACTTGGCGAAAGGAGAAACAACGGCCCAGTACTACTACAAAGACCAAGGACTAAGGAAAGATAAGAGGTACATTTTGTATACATCTGAAGAATTTAAGGATGACATGGTGTCCATCGTAAATAAGCGAAACCAGGAAAAGGAAAAACCCCTTCCCATTGTTCAGTACAATGCTCACATGAAGGGAGTTGATCGTAGATACCAGTTCCTTTCGTAATATCCCTATGAGCATAAGAGCATCAGGTGGTATAAAAAGATATTTGTACATACATATTTCAAAATGACAGTCATAAACTCATTGGCACTACAGTACATGTACAACCAAGAAAGAAAAAAACACTGTTATAAGAGTTTCGCAATTAACTCATTGGAGCATTACTGCCACCAAAACCTGATCTTCCTTTGAGGGCACTACCAAGGAACCAAGGAACAGCTAGTAAAAGATGCTAAGTTTGTTCTGAAAAAGGAGACTAGAGCATTCTGCCCAGTATAATGCTTTAATACATATAACAGTCAGTTGTAAAAAGGAAGAAAATGGATAGTTGGTAGGTCTAAATAGAGTAAATATTTTGTATAAACATAGATTATCTATAAACTTTGCATTTTTAGTTCATGCAACATGTAATAAACCTACAACCACAGTTCAGGTTAATGTGGTACGATTTCACACCAAAAATAGTGACGGTACATGTATATTGTATATGTATCTAAGCAATAAAACAACTTTCTAAGGCCTTTACAATAGACTACAAACACATTTGTAAAGTCTTTGCCAAAATATATTTTTAGCTCCAAAGCATGTAATTTTAATTAACTATATTTAGAAATAGCAGTCATCATGTTAAAGTTGCAAAGCCAAACATTACTTGCTTTGTACTCGGACAAACCCTCCATTTTTTCAGCAAAACATTTTGGCTCTCTGACAAATTATTGGTTCAGATAAAGATAAAGCATTTCCAGCGAATTTCTGTTGAAGACACCATTTAAAAATTGCATTGTCTAGGTTCTTACTTTCAGCTATTTTCATCAATGGTTTACTTGCACTGATGTCATCACGCTCCAATACAGAATAAAATTTACAATAGACGCACAATTTTTCTTAATGTTTGAAATGGTGGAAGTTCCTGCATCCCAAGTGTATGCAAAGTTTGTGCCGCTTTTGTTTTTATTAATCTGTTCAATAATAAACCACTTTGTCACGCTTTTTTAGCACAATATATATATATTTTTTTTTTAAGAACATGTTTTACTTCAAACAGTTAAAGTTTATGACAAACTAAATCACACAAAAGACAGCAGGAAATAGTTATACTTTAGTGATTTAAAATTACCAATCACTGTACAGTAAACAACAGAGGCAGGCAGACATCTAACAGGCAACAGGCAGTGCTAGGGAACACTCGCTAAACAGTGCTAGGGAAAACTCGGCGAAAACTAGTTGTACTGATAACAGAACAAACAATGTTGTTGGTAGAGTGGCAGGTAACCCCCACTTTATATTTAAGAGGTGTGATAAAAAAATAAGGTAAATAATTTTATTACAAACAAATTAATAAGATTTCGTAGATTTTGAATTAGTTTCCTTTCAAAGTACTGTCCTTTGCTAGCAATGCATTTGTCCCAACGTTGAAGCCATGACTAGAAGCATTTCTGGAAGGCTTCTTTCAGCTGCTGGGTCATAGCCATCTCAACGTTGAGAATGGTGTCAAAACATTTTCCTTTTAAGATTTTTATTTTAGGGAAGCGCCAGAAGTCGCATGGTGCGGACTCTAGTGAGTAAGGCGGATTTGGACAGACACTACAGGCAGGAATACTTTTTCCAACCAAAAACTCGCGAATTAAAACCGACTTGTGGCACGGAATATTGTCATGATAAAGAAGGAAACCATTGGCCTTTTTTTCTGGTCTTTTTCTTCGCACATCGTTTTGTAAAAGTTTCAGTACCCTCTAGTAAAGCTTGAAGTTTACAGTTGTTCTCTTTGGAACAAACTCTCATCACACTACCTCACTACATAAAAAAAATGAGCATGACCTTGATGTTTGACTTTGACTGATGTGCCTTTTTAGGGCGAGGGGAGTTACTGGTTTTCCATTGAGAACTCAGAATTTTCGTCTCAGGGTCATAGCCATAGACCCAACTTAAATATCCAGTTATAATTTTCTGCAAGAATACGATCCTTCAACTCTGCAAAATAAGACACACATTTCCTTCTGTTTACCAGTTAAAATCTAGGAACAAATTTTGCACTCACTCATCTCATTTGCAAATTATTGGTTAAAATGCTTTGCATGAACCCGTACGAGATGTTAAGATCTTCGATAAGCTCTCGAATAGTCATTCAGCTGTTTCAACGATCATGTTTTAACTCTTTTAGCATGTTTTCATCTGTTTTTGAAGTCGAAGGATGTCACAACCATTCCTTGTCTTCAATCGACTCACTTCCACTTTTAAATCGCACTTGTAAACCGTCTTCACAGTTACCACATTATTACTATACACTAGATTTTAACTTTCATTAGCTTCTTTGGCACTTTTTTACAACTTAAAATAAAACTTAATGTTATTGCGTTGTTTGAAATCCATGATGCACAGTAGACATGGTAAACACGACCTAACTCTAGCAGCTCTAGAAGCTGACTGACAAGTCAGATTGTGCTAAACTTGACTCAACCTCTCAACAGATCAGGCTATCGGAGATATTAGATCAAATAGTTATGACATCAGCAATTGCTGCTATAGAAATTCATTCACTGAATTTTTTTATCACACTTCCTAATAATAGTTATATCAGTAATAGTAATTCTGGATTCACACTGTCTGTGAACTTTCTATATGGCTTGCAGACAAAGAATAGGCTAAACCCTGATTATTTAGATAGTTAAATTGGAGGAGCTAGCTTGAGGCTAGATATTCAAGCTTAAGTTAGTCTGTTCACAACCTCGCCGGACACCTACTTGCCTCGTCTGTTCGCCGGACTCGCTTGTCTGTACTTTCATAAGTTAGTTGTAAGTTCGTGCCAGCAGTAAAAGAGTAACTTTTGTGGAATAAACCGCTTACATGAGTCAATATTGCCTGCTTATTTTTAAACCTTCTGCTCTTTAGAATCTTCTCTACCTCCACCATCCTACACCATCTGAGACTCGCAAGGGAACCGAAAGATTTATCCATAAGGAAGACATGCCATCGCCCGGGAACCAATGACGGTATCGACAGCGAGGGACCAGTCACAGTAGATTAATGGGACATACTAAAAAAACTATAAAATATATTCAAATGATGGACTGGAACATATTTAAAAAAATGTTGTACGTACATTTGGCAATATTTGTTATAAAGAAAATAATACACGACTTTTGAGAGTATAAATCAACTCTTGTTATAAAGTACATAACTAAAGCTAATGTTAATATGTATATATATATATATAAAGTAAATAGAAAACATAAACTTACATGAATAGGCCTATGTTTGACATCTTACCTAAAATTACACCAAAATTAAGAATAAGGAGAAACCCAGAACTGAGATGTCAAGAAAACACAGTCACCAGGCACAAACACACACAAAAATGATGTCCTCTATAGGTTTATGTTTTCTATTTAGATTATATATGAGTTAAATTTAGTTATTATCTTGATAAGGAGAGTTGATATATTCTATAAAATGTCATGTATTATTTTCTTTATACAGTAGAACTCCAGTTATCCGAATCAATTGGGACCGGACCCCATTCGGATAATTGGATTTTTTCCGAAAAAGAGTCTATTTTAACCTTTTTGGGACTGGCTTCAAGTTTACACAACTGGATTAAACTATCCACAATACTACGGTCGTGTATACACGTTTTATAACTGTAACGTTTGAGTAATATCATCACGTTAACGCGACAAATATAATTCTTTTACTGGCATTTACTACAATCTATTAGCTTTAAAATGAACTATTTCAACTATCGATAGGAGGTACTAGCTAACAGTAGAAAATAAAGAGAATAAAATCATGTTGCCAGACAGCGTTTACTATGTTTTGTTGAAGCCTATTTTGAAAAATGAATTAGGAATATATGCTTTATCCAAAATTAAATTTGATTAAAACAAATTGTAGAGATTAAATCATAGAATTGAACTGTATACTTGAAAATGTTAGAATAACTTTATTTTATAAATATATTTCACTTTGTTTCACTAAATTACAACAAGTAAAACAAACATCTTGCTAGCGCTAGCTATACAAAGCCAGACGCATTGTACAATGCTTGAAATAACCTAGTCTGAGCAGGAATTAGGATTTAGACTATATTAGTCCCGAAAAGGTTAATTAATTTTTATATGTATATTGAAAATAGGAGAACAAAACTACTGTATTTTTAAATAAAAAGAGTATTTAATTAAACAAATGAAAAGGTAATACTTTTACATGTTAAGCGTATGTACATAAATGAATGTCATTGCTTACTGAACATCTCGGTCAAAGAAAACTGACTGTATTAATCCTGTTTGACACTTGGCGCCTACACTAGCTTCGTGGAGGGAAGGACAATAGAGCGCGTAGACAGAATCATTACTTTGCGAATCGCAGTACACTCCCGTCTTAATTTTTATTTCTAAAATTCTGAAAGCGAATCGGATAATCAGCAATTTGGATAGTTGGAGTTCGGATAATTGGAGTTTTACTGTACATAAATGATGGTAAATGTCAGAACAAAAATTGTAAAACTATTAAATATAATTGTTGGGGAATGTGTTAATAGAAAAGTGGTTTAGTTCAGTGCCTCTTGTTAACCAAATGGCTCGTGTTCATAACTTGACAGTTGTTGGAACAGTAAGAAAAAATAAAACTAATCTTCCTCCTCAAATGGTAAATACATTATCAAATCTAGAATATAGAAGTCTATTTGGCTTCGGTGAGGAGTGCACATGGTTTCCAGTGTTTAAAAAAGTATGGGAATACAATTCTGAACTCCAGTATGCATTATTTGAACAAAATCTGGTATAGACATTGTTCATTAAATAAAATCTAATTCAATCAATATCATACTACTAGAAGATTTAAAGATGCCAAACCTTTGAATCAAATTGGTTTTGAATCACAGAAATCCATACAACTTTCTATATTACTTTACACAAGAATATATTCAAATCTAAATTAACTGCCCAAACAACATAATAAGCTCTCTTGTATACTCAACCTTGTGGTATGCATAGCTAGAAGATTTACTTTTTCACAGTACACAATTTATTTAGTTTTAGAAAACAGATATAATTTTGTGTTTAAAGAGTTTAACTGAGACAGATGTTCCCTACCTTTTTATCGATGAAAGATGTCCACTGTGTGCCTTGGCAATAAGATTGAAAATCCTCATAAAAAACAGGTCCCGAGTGAGTGACCGGGAGATCTGGAAGGTTGTTTGATATTGAAAACATATCCGAACATTTCTCTATCAATGCTTTCACTACTGGCATCAGGAATGAAATATGCTCTTGGTTGTCATCTGAAAAGAAATACATAAACACATAAAGTTAGTGTAACATAATAGGCAAGACCTATGGCATTTAATTACTAAAACGAGCAAGTTCTACGGCATTTAATTCTTCAAAGTCTTCAAATTAAAACTCTTAAAAAAGTATAATTACCTAATAAACAAAAAACATGCCCTTTTTCTATTTTTTTAGATATATCTATATTCTACTATTCTCTTTTTTCTACTATTTCTATCAGTAGATTTTAACGTTAAAAGAACTATTTCTTGCAACTGATTAGTCGTATTTCTTGCATTTGACAACGGCCAAAATGTCGTATTCACAGTTTAATGTCAGTCTCTTTGTTTAAAACAGACATGAAATATGCATTGAAGATAATGTAATAATTATATAAGAAAGTATGAAACTCTGCATTGTTGTGTACCAATACTGACAATTAATGTTCCAATGATTATTACAATGAATTTATTTGTCAGAGTTACAGCAAATTACTAAAACACATTCCATTCTTCCTATTTAAATTAGCTGGTCCAATACTTTTTTTTTTAACCTAAGGATAGTATTAATATTACACTTCACTCATAAAGTTAAGAAAAACTGTTTACTTGTAAAAAAATATATAATAACAAAAACTTATTTTTTTACAATTTTAGGAAAATTATCAATTGAAAATACCCAATCTTAAACTTATTTGACAACTTACTTTTCAAAGTATTGTGGACAATAGAGTTGATATAATACAACAGATATCCTCCTTCCTCCATATCCTTCATACATCTTGTCTGAATAAGTGTGTGAAGTTTAGCAGTAGCCATTGCACATAGTTCTAAATTAGTATTAGCAGCACAGCTTAACAATATTCCTGCAAAAATTACAATCATTATTATATAATGTGGCTGAAAATGTAGTTTTTTCTTATCTTGGTAGATGGGACCTCTTTGCACGGGAGCCCCTGGCAATCGCCATGTAGCCACCCGGGCCAGTCCGGACCGGTCTAAATGGAAAATTTTAATTATTTTTACTTTGTAATAATTTTTTTGCTTTCACACTTCCCCAGCAAGGGTTAATTTAGCCTAATTAAATTACAAGTGAAAAAACATGGACCAAGACTGGGATTCGAACCCAGGACCTTTACCATTTCGTAGTAACGCTCTGCCAACTGAGCCACCCTGATCACACCCCCTCCCCCCTGATTGGTCGATTTTATCTGACTTGTACGGTTTACTGTGTTTATATACCTCATATATACACGACATTGAAGACAATTTTAATTCTTTTTGCAGCTTACAGTGGTGTTTTTAGAGCGTTACCACGGAATGGTAAAGGTCCTGGGTTCAAATCCCGGTCTTGGTCCATATTTTTTTACCTGTTATTTAATTAAATTAACCCTTGCTGAGGAAGTGTGAAAGCAGAAAAATTATTACAAAGTAAACATAATAATAAATAACACCACTGTTAGCTAAGATACCACTATTATACCACCACTATTTATTTAGCTAAGATATTTATCTCTGACTTATTTATAGCATGAGACCAACCAAGTATCTTGGGGGGAGTGGGACAATGGGAGTTTGGGGATGCAGACTTTTAAGAGGTTGTTTAAAACAACAATATCTACTCCGTAGCCTACATACAAATTCAGCAAATAACAATTCTATAGGCAAATGCTAATTTGACTAGACTTTAATGCAACATTTAGGCTGAATAACCGAGATTCTACTGGAATTAATAAGAACGTTAATTCAATTAGATTAAATAAAATGTGTCAATATGGGAATGTGTATTACAACAAACATATGGAACTGAATATATACTTACCAAAAGCTAACTTAGCCATTTCAGTCCATTCTTCTCCTGGTATTTCTTGAAACACAAGTAAGGAGTCTAACAAAGCCAATACACCATCTAAGAGCTAAAAAAAATATATATATTTTACAATCATAACACAAAAAAATACTGAGCACAATGAGTTAACCTATGTAATACTGTCAGTGCCGGATTCAGACATCTTGCAGCCCAAGGCAATTTATGGCTGGAGATTTCAATCCTACCTCTAAAATATATATACTTATTGGTAATACATAGCACCTACAGTAATATAACACACTATAAATAATTAGTATTTCTAATTTGAAAATAATAAAACGTCCAAGACAGAAGATAACAATTTTACTTTTTTGCGGCTCCCTGAACTTTGCGGCCATGGGCAGTCTGCCCAATCTGTTTAATCATAAATTAAGCGCTAAATACTGCACTTAATTAACTACTAAAAGAAAAAATTATAAAAACAAATTCCCATACATTACTAATTTAAAAAAAAAATTTTAACATTCTTATAAAATAATAAAAGTAATGCAAATCAATTGAGAGTACAATATTTATTTGTAAATTTAGCAGTTTAGAACCTAACAAAAATCACGATTTAGTTGAAAGTTTATTTTTAGACACTTAGATATGTCTGACCTATTTGTACAGTTAATGAAATAAATTTTATAAAAATATTAGGTTAATAAAACAAACGTCGTGTATTATATTCTTTATACACAAATAATGACAAAACTCCAATGTAAAAATTCAAAAATATGATTAATCCATCATTAGAAACTAATTTTAAAACCAGAAAAAAACATTT
>JAGFPH010018508.1:0-12621 GCA_018207615.1 Philaenus spumarius
ATAAGTTTTTTTTCTAAGACCAATGGTTGTTCACACCGTACAAAAACCCACATTTATGTATATATTTTTTGTCTGTTTGTTTGGCCGGGCTAATCTCCGGAATGGCTGAACCGATTTTGTCAAACTTCCATTAACATCGGGATTTTCAGAGAATATTTTAAGTTATTTTTTATTCCGAAAATACTAGTAGTTCCGTGAACAGTAGACCTCGCTCTTTGACCTTATCTCGGCTCCCCCTCCACAACTCACTCCCAGCGGCCACACTGACGTAGCGCAGGAAAGAGCAAGGCAGCAGGTCTCTTTCTCTCCCTCTCCTTAAAATTATAAGGTTTTATGAAGATATCTAAAGAATAAACGTATAAAAACATGGTTAAAATACAAAAACTTGGACGATTTTTAACAAATTTCAAGTTTGTAGCCGTTTGTGAGATTACCGTTAGAGATACGGAAAAAAATCAAGGAAACAATTTTGTAGACCACTAAATTTGCTACTAGTCAAATACCATTAGTTTTTCAATTCGACATAAGGTTAAGCTACAAACTGACTGGAAAAAAGCTTACACTGAGAGAAACGGTGCGTCCGCCATTTTTATTTTATTTACGGGGTTAAAAATTAAAAATGGAAAAATATATACATCGCTCGATCTTGGAATAAGGGAACATTCATGCAAAAAAACATGACAATCGGTCAAGGCGTTTGGCCGTAATCGTGAGACACGCAGACGAAATGCCGAACGGTCGAGCTAAAACGGAGACCTCACTTCCGATCGGTTAATTAAAAATTCCTGTTAAAAAATTGAAAAAATTTAAAAATTATGGACAAAGTTAAACGACGGTCTTAACCATTTCAAAATGACGACTGATAATATGCTCCAATAATGCCAATTAAGGGTCGGCTCTAGTAAAACAGAAAGCAACCTGCGACTCCAGCGTAGCGGCGGTAGGTTACGCGGACATTGCTCATCCTAAATCCATTTAAAACCCGAAATTGTTCAAATAGCGTTTTCAAAAAAATACCAAACTCTTGGGGACAAAATTCTTCATCCGAATGGCTTGATAATTTTTCGCTATAATTAATAGTTACATCGTAAAAAAATATTTAAAGTCGCCCTATAGCGGCGGTAGGTTACACGGACATTGCTCAGCCTAAATCCGTTTAAAACCCGCAATTGTTCAAATAGCGTTTTCAAAAAAATACCAAACTCTTGGGGACGAAATTCTTCATGCAAATGGCTTGGTACTTTTTCGCTATAACTAATAGTGACAACATAAAAAATTATTAAAAATTAATTTTTTAAATTGTTAATAAATATTAAACAAAACGTTTTTCTTAATTTTGGAAAAGCCATTTGCATGCGTATTGGCCATAGCTTTAAAATGACATATCGTTCATAATTATCCGATCAAAAATAAAGGAAAAATATGGATTTTAATTTAACATTGGTCTTATGGAGTGTCAACCAACATGGCCGACAGCTAGAGCCGACCCTTAATACCATTATAGTGACGAATATCAGCTTACATTAAATAAGTCAGCAACCATTTGACTTTATTTAAAGAGCCAGTTAGTATCAAGGCCGCAACTAGGAATACTTTTCGGGGGGGAAGGGATCAGGTCAGGACCGGGGATTTAAATTTAAACCCTTTTAACACGTTCACTGCTAAGAACGCACTTGTGAGCTTGACACTGAACACTATAAGAAGCACCGACGCCCAATGCATTGTGTTCTAAGTATTTTCAATGCACAGTGCATTGCGAGCTTCGCACGCCAACCCCCTTATTGGGGAAATTTTCAATACACAGAGCATGCGTGCTTCGCACGCCAATTTTAGGCCTATGTGCTATGAACGCACATGCTTTAAAATATTGGTGATTATTACGCAGAAAGTTTCAAAAATAAAAAATAAAGTAATTTCTACTCATTTAGGCTATAAATATAAAAAATAAAAGGTCAGCTTCTTGCACAGGAAATGCGAAATTTGCGTAGCAGTAAACGTGTTAAACACCAATTTCCATGCTTATTTTTAAAATTTCGGTATAGTTACCCATGTAAAATATTATAATATGTAAGGATGGCGAATAAATTTGTTTTGTTAGAGCAAAGTATTTTTGTTGAACCTTCATAGTTGTCTTGTTTAATAGATCAGATCAAGCTCACAAGAGAGTAAGGCTGTAACCTACTGCATCCTTGTGTATTGTACGTTGTAGTTTAATCAAGCAAATCTAAATATCAGTATGCATGCAATGCACAATGATGTAAAATATGTTGCTGGATCCTCTGTTGTGTTGTCTACTTTATAATTATTTAACTTGCACTTTTTAAACCTTGTAATAATTTTTACTTTCTCCACCCTATACGTAGTATATGAAGAAAGTATTGTTTTCGTCCAAATTTTCGAATTTGAATTTTAAGTGGAATTATCTGTTTTGGTGCTCCCTGAACCCCCTAAAAATGTTTAGTGGAATTATCTGTGTTGGTGCTACCTGAACCCAAAAATATTTTTAGTTTAATTATTTGTTTTGGTGCTCCCTGAACCCAAAAAAGTGGTTTTTTGGTGATGTCTGTCCGTGTGTCTGTAAGGATGTGTACAGAGCTGGAGACCATATCAACGGTCCGATTTTGATGAAATTTGGTATGTAGGTGTAGTTCTAGAATATCTCCAGGTGTTATTTTTCATTTTTTCAAATTTTTTATTTTTAAGGGGTTGTACCCAACAAAAATGGCAAAAAAAGAGACAAATCAAAATTTCTCAAAAACGGCTCTAACGATTTTGATAAAATTTAGCTTATTTGTAGCCCTTAATGTACCCTACCATGTGCAAAAATCCACATCATTCTAAAAGTTCTCGTTTAGGGAATAATAATAATAATAACTGATTTTTGGGGGTTTTTGTCAAAAATGGGGTTGTTTTTCAAAACCTTTTATCGTGCATCTATAGAGGCCTAATTGACATGTTTGGTGCAAATTTGTTCAAAATTGAAAGTTTTAACTGGGAGAAAGTATGTGGCAGTTATCTGGTACCGTTTATTCCTGTTAAATTTCGGAATTTCGGGGGGGGGGGTGACCAACACCCCCCCTCCCGGCTACGGCCTTGGTAAGTACTAATTAATTCATAACAAATGTTGTGCGCTTGACCCGAAACGACAAACTGTCCAATAACTTTGCACGCCTTAGGTCGTTTAATGAATTACGTATTCTGTTGTATGTAGCAAAGTTTCGCGTGTGACGTCCGAGTTAGGTATTGTTGCATTTTACTTGAGGCAGTTACACGATCTCAATGTTTGAACAATGCGAAGGGAACGTGCGGAGATGTAAATTAAACATTTAATGCACCAATATAGAACATACAGGGTGTTTCACAACACTCTAAATATTATTAAAAGTAATGTGCCTGTTTCAAAGGCAATTTTTTTTTTTTTTTTTTGTAGGAAAAACGTAGAGGCCTATATTTGTCTTTGTAATCTGTAACTAACAAATTTCAGAGTTTTAATTTATAATCATTAACCAGTCTTAGAGACCTTGGAGTATTACCACTTCTACTAATATTATAAAGAGGTAAAGTTTTTTTTTTTTTTTGTATGTAAGTTGTATTAATTAAATTCAAAATTAAAATTTTATTTTTAAATTTTAAATTTTATTTTATTAAATTTTTATATTTTATTTTTTAATGTGATTTTTTACGTATGAAGATGTTTAATTTGAGATTCAGTTTCATCTAAGAAATTTGCTTTTGTTGGTAGCATTGTGGTGAAGCCACCATTGTTGTTTTGTTAACCAAAGGGTGTTACGAGTTGAAAGAAGAGGTTTTAGTCCAGTTTTACTGCCAAAATGAATAACCAGGTAAGTATTTTTACAAGTTTATTTATTATTAAAAAGTAGTAGATCAGCTGTAACATCCGTAACATTAAAACATATAAAAGTTGTTATTATTAACTTTTAGCTTAATGCAAACCTTTAAAACTTTCCAAAAGTAAGGTTAAGGTACATGTGCACTAGTATATTACTTTACTTTGTTTAAATGATATTTATTTTCAATTATTTGAGACATTTAACTTGTGTAACATCCGTTACGTAACGTATGTTACAAGCAATAGTTTTTTATTTATATTTATATTCATTAGTTATTTTACAAATAGTTTGGAGGTCTTTAAATATAACCTCAATTGTATGACATTATACCATGCTAACACAAGTTTTATGGAACTTTTAACAATATCTAAGCAAATATTTGGTATGAACATGGAGTTAAATCTTATGTCGTTGTAAGAGACGACATGTCACATTCCAAGGAATCAAATTGGATTTTCTTGAAAACGATTATAGGCAACTAGAAAACGATTAACGACTTTAAGCAATTTGAATATCCAGAACTCACAAGCTTGTCAATTTTTTTCAGACAATTATGCAGCCCAGTTCAAGAGCAAATATACTGTTTCGAATACCTGTTTTCTTGCTACTGATTTGAATTTATCAAATGTTGAGTGGAGCTCCTTTGCGGCTGGACATGGTAAAGGCGCCGTTGACGCAATTGGAGGTCAACTTAAACTTCAGATCTGGATGAAAATCAAGTCAAGATCAGTGATCATAAACACAGCGAAACAATTTTTCGAGCCCTGTGAAAAATGCTGTGACTTAGTAACAGTTATGTTTGTACTAAAACAAGATGTTATAGAGACTGAGGAGTTTCTTAAGCAAAGATGGGAGCATGTAACAGAAATTGTTGGTATTCAGAAGTTTCACCATTTTCAAAAATTTGACGAAAAACATGTTCTAGCTGCATTTACATGTCGTTCTCCACTTCAAAAACATCAAGTTATACTTAATCCCGGAGATAAAATGCAAACGAAGACGTCAACTCGTGTGCAATATTCTGATGTGTACCACCAGTGACTCTGAAGATAGTGATTCAAGTGGTATCAGTGGAATCGAAGCCCTTTGTCAACTGGAGACTGAATTTGCAGAATGTATAGGAAGAGATACTGAATTTGTAGAATATACAGAGTAACAGGTTGAAGAAAGTCAAATTCATCCTCACCAATAATATGGTTTGCTCAGGTTCACTACGGATAAAAACACTTTCATCCTTTCATCTCTGCAGCTGTGTGTCAAACTCCTGTGTGTGACGATGGTGAAGTTGGGGTTCTATTTCTAGCTGCCCATGGAAAGGATAGCCGCCACTTCAAAATCGATGAGGAGGGTGAAAAGTACATTGATGTGGAACAAAAATAAATAGTGACAATTTTGCCCCCTCCTGAAATAAATGTTGCTGGTAATAGAGTTTATTATGAATTTCCACATCCAATCAAAGTTAGTAGCCTAAGTGAAACTTTTAAAAATATTGAGTCCAAGTTCAAACATGTAACTAAGTGCAATTTATAAAGTATATAGGTAATTGAAAGGTAACTTCGGTTACAACAATGTATTTTACTACCTGTAAAGGTATCAGATGCTTCTGATAGCTAATTGTTTAAAGTTTAGTAATGAAAATATTCATTTTGTAAATAAAACATTTATTATTTTTATATGTCTCTAACTTACTGTAGTTTTGTTAGCCATCCTACTTTATGAATTCACGATAAAGATTACTTAGTAGACAGAATAAATTAAATAGTGAAGAGAAAACAAGAACCAAAAAATGTAGGCTATTATTACTTAGCCATTATTTTATGTGGATCAGATACAATAAAAAAAACATTGTAATACATATATATAAGATATAAAAGAGGTGATTGAATAATAAAATAGCAGTTTATACAGTGCTTTCAATTACAATGAAAATTTTTTAACATCCGTTACATAGTCAGTGTAACATCCGTTACGGAACAAATTTAAATTTGTTGGAATATTTTTTTATAATATCAATTCTAATTAATGAATAAAAATTAAAAATATAATACATATAACAGAAATAGTTTTAAATTTGTTGTCACTATCTCAAAGGAACAGAATTTTTGTTGAATACCCGATAACTACAATAGCATGTTCAGAATTGAGTAACATCCGTCACACATCATAATAATTTATTGTACTTTTATAAATTGAAAATTTTTAACTAAACTTGACATGCTTACTAAGACAATCCATTAAAGTATATTTCTGCTCTCAAAATAAATGTAAAAAAATATATAAACGAAAATAAACATTTTATAGAGAATAAATGTAACATCCGTTACATACGGATTGGCTGTTATATCTTACATTAATATATTAGTACTGTATTTCATTTTTCAAAACATTTTTCATTTTTTACTTAAATTCCTCTTTTACGCGGATTAGCTGTGTAGGAGGTAATCTCTGGTACTACAGAGGACCGATTAAAAAAATAGTTTTACTAATAAAAAGCTACACTATCTCTGAGTAACATAGGCTATAATTCATTTCGATAAAAACCGTTTTTATTTCAATATTTGTAAATTTAATCGGAAAAAATTCTTAGGTTAGGTAAGAATGATAAACCAACACATGTATTTACATTTATTACCATAGCAACCAATTGAATAAAATAACAGATAATATATAGCTGTTTGCTCCAATATTTCCATTAACAGCTGATTTCAAAATGTGAAGCAATATTTGTTTGTATTTCTAGCTTTTAGGTTATGGTTTTAAAGTGTAAACCTGAGCATTGCTGGTTCTTTTAACCATTAAATTAAAATTGCTAAGTTATAAAATATAGGAAATAATTTAATTTGAACATTTAACATTATTTATCATCTTAGTTTTGAGGTTATTATTAATCCTACACCTTTATTATTGACCGAGCGTAAGCGAGGTCTCCGTTTTAACTCGACCGTTCAGCATTTCGTCTGTGTGTCTGTCTCACGATTACGGCCAAACACCTTGACCGATTTTGATGATTTTTTGCATGAATGTTCCTTATTCCTAGGCCGAGCCATGTATATATACGGTTTTTTCCATTTTTCATTTTTAACCCCTTAAATAAAATTAAAATGGCGGCCGGACCGTATCTCTCAGTGTAAGCTTTTTTCCAAAGTCAGTTTATGGCTTAACCGTAAGTCGAATTTAAAAACTAATAACATTTTGCTATAGCAAATTAAATTTTAAACAAAACAAGGGGAGACCCCTGCGTGCGCCGTTGGAACCAGTTGTGTAGTCAGCAAGGCTCAGGCCTACACTTTAATAAAAACCTAACCTAAAAATTTTAAATACCAAAAATTGATTTAAAATTTGAAATAAACTGATGCGATTTTAAAACTCTGAATATAACCAAAACGAAAGTGTAAGTAAAATATTTATAACAAAAATAAAAAGCCTATAGTTCAATTACACAGCAACAAATCAGACCTAAAACACACCAACAATAACATAACCTAAATCAAATCATCTGTTGACATTTGAGTAAGTTTAAAGTAAACAACTTATTTATTTGAAACTCAATTAGTTTATCAGCTGTTTAAAATCAAATTACAGTATTACCTAGTTAGCCCAGTTGTAGCATAGGCTACTGATGCATTTTTAAAACTCGGAATAAAACTAAAATAAAAGTGTAAATCAAATATTTAGCTTCACAGTGACTTAGAACTGGAAATTATCTTTTAAATAAAAAAAGAATCATCAAAATCGGTTAAGTATTAACTTCAGGAAGTGAGTGAACTAAAATCAGGAATTTTTTTAAATATATAGATTGTATCCTTGATTTTTTTCCGTATCTCTAACGGTAAGCTCACAAAATGGCCGTAAAATTCGAATTTGTTAAAAACCGTCCAAGTTTTTGTATTTCAACCATGTTTTTATACGTTTATTCTAAACCAATTCAAAAGTGTTCCATAGCTTTTTTATAGATAAAGGTTTAAAGAGTTCATATATGCCAGTAAAAAAAATTATTGAAGTAAAATTAAGAAAGTTATTAGCTCAAGAAACAATCACGTTCAGTAACGAAAGGAAAATGTTTCAAGGCGTATTAAAGAAGGTGTGTGCATCGAGGAGCGTGAACTCGTCCGGCCCGCACAGCTACGTCACGTGCTACAGACTCTGAACCAGCAGTTGTAAGCTTTTGCTCAAACTGCGAATTAAATACTTAATGGTTGTCTAAAAATTATGTTTTTGGTATCGATGGAAAGGTAATAAAGTGAACATTAAAATGATCTATGTCCATGGTCAAATATTCCTAGGAGTATAATTTTTAAACAAGCCTAAATCTTATATACGGGTTTAAATGACATAAAAACTATCATAAGCGAGGAAGTTGTTTACTATTACTTTCGGGAGGCATTCAAAGACGTATAAATGTAGAGAATAAAATGTAGTAAATACTGACATGAATTTTTTTTATGAAAGTTTTAGCTGTCCTATATAATAAGATTGTAATCAGAACCATAGTAACTCGCTTCTTGCGGCGATTGAATGCACTCTAATCTAATTTGTTATTAGTTCTCATTTCTCTTCGTTATTTATTATTCACATTGTTGTGAACAGGTAAATTTTGTTTAATCTATAAATATGAATTTTTAAAGAGTTGACAAATTAGAGTAACTCGATAGGGTAAAACCTTTTACCATCAATAAGTTGGTGATTTTTCCAGTTTATTGGTTTTGTTATGTTTACTAGGCCTACTATTACTAGCACTAAATTTACTTTTGAAAAATTAAAATTATCTAAAATTGTGATTTTTTAGTAAGCCTACCCAAGGAAAATAATAAATAAAAATAAATATAAACTAATTATCAATGAAATAATTAAAAAATAGTAGTCTAGGTGATAAATAAAAAGTCGTGGTGAACACAACATTGAGTTTTATTTCAGTATTAATCCTAGATTACTTATGGCAACATTTTTTCACGGGATTACTTATGTATCGTAAA
The DNA here is from genome assembly GCA_018207615.1 of Philaenus spumarius. Taxonomy (NCBI): domain Eukaryota; kingdom Metazoa; phylum Arthropoda; class Insecta; order Hemiptera; family Aphrophoridae; genus Philaenus; species Philaenus spumarius. Next base: position 8,825 of record JAGFPH010018508.1, read on the forward strand.
TTTGACTCCTAACAAATATATATTTTTTTTACTGTACTAAAATAATTTTTTAATTATTTTTTTAAATTGTAATTATTGTATCTTAGCATATTTTAGGACTATATCTTTTTTTTAAAGAGTTATACATCAAGATATTAAATTTAAAAAAAAATTAAAAAGCAGACTACTTTTTATTTAAAAATAAAAAACAAGAAATTTGAAAATAATTAAAAATCCTATAAAATTTGTTTTAATATTTTTAAACAAAGCAAAATCAAATGTTTAGTACTATATAACGCTATTGATTTATTACAAAATTATAAGATGTCTGTTATGTACATCATTATTATGAACATGTGATGATTCTGTTTGTATGATTGAAGCATTAATGAATACAAGCAATTGTGGTGACAAATAAATAAATAACAATAAATATGAAGTATACAGATATTAAGTAAACAATTAAAGGAGAATGAAATTTTGAATAGGGCCTAATTCGTTGTTGACTATACTCGTAAAAACTGTCTTTTTGGTTTGAGTTATTGCAGCCAAACACGGCACAAAAAGGCATTATAATTAATGGTTATTAATTATAAGAAATGTTATTACAATAATACACTATGTTGCCTATAGTTAATAACATAATATGACGTTAAAAAAGCTAAAAGGTCGTACTGGTTTCGGCGATAAATATGGCAAAGGAGTCTAGAATGGAGCTCCGACTGTCGCACTCTACGTCACGGGTAGGCTGGAGTGGATGGAGAAGATGCGCATGCACACACCTTCTTTAATACGCCTTGGAAAATGTTTAACTTTAGGCCTACATAAAAAGTAGTAAAAATTATTGTAAATTTTTTCATAAATGTAAAAAAGTTTCGTAATTTAGTTCTAAATAGAATTGTACAAAAATATTTATCAATTTCAAATTTCTTATTTTGAAAACACCAGTTTTTACGTTTCTACTACAAGACTGCTAACAAAACTAGGCCTGATTTGAATGGTAGTTTAGGAATATATCATTTGCCCAAAAATGACATATTATTATAAGAAAGTGTAGAGGATAAATCAATGAATTGAACTGTATACCTGTAAATTGTCATTGTAAATTTCATAAAAGTATTTGACTTAGCTTTACTTGAATTACAAAATGAGATGAAACAAATGAAACATCGCGGCGATAAAGGACATACAAAAAATGACCGTAGGACACCGTGAGAAGTGTTGGTACATGGGTTGAGATCACTATCACGACGTTTTAACATCGTTTGTTTTCATTATTTCTAATATTGGAATACGATATGGAACTTAAGTTAACTTATGATACATTGTTAAGTTTAAGTTATTTAAGTATGTAAATATTTAATTGTGTTGTCCCTCTATAACGCGATATTTTTAGTTATCTTAACCTAAATAAAACACAATGCCTCTAAAAGAAAATCTTTAGCAGTTAAAGCTCAAGAAAAGAAATAAAAACGAGAACTAGAAATCCCGGAATCGCGGGAATTGTAAATAATGTTTCACTGGCTAAACCTTGTGCTTACTTCATTACTGGCACTCTATTTTTAACCTAAGCTCAAAACCACATTTGTTATTTCAACGAGTGAGGTCTACTGTTCACAGAACTACTAGTAAATAAAACATAACATGTGTTTTTAGAAGGTTCCATTAGGGGTCTTCCCTAAACAGCTTCATTACCTTATATACAGAGTGTTCATAATGTCCCTTTAACCCCCCTCATTATTTTTGGTACTTAAAACTTTGTACATATTTGGTGTGGTATAACAGCTCAGGTGTTGATTTCAAAATATAAGCTTTTTTCTTAGATCATATGGTTATTCACACTTGTACAAGAACCTAATCACACATTTATATATATATTGTCTGTTTCTTTGGCCGGGCTAATCTAAGGAATGGTTGAACCGATTTTGTCGAAACTTTCATTAACATGCAGAAGACTTTTCAGAGAATATTTTAGGCTACTTTTTATTCAGAAAATATTTAAAATTCCTGTTAACCCTCCAAGTGGCATGGCTAAAATAGAAAAGCCTGTTTTTAGCGTTTCGCAAGCATATTTTTAAAAATTCGCCAAAAATAGTAAATGAACCCTAATCCAAAAGTGTTCCGTAGCTTTTTTGTAGAAGAAACTTCAAAGAATTCAAATATGCCACTAAAAATTAGTTTCTTTTGAAATTTTAAAAGTTATTAGTTATTAAAATGTTTAGTAACGGAAGGAAAAAACAACTTTATGCCTACATAAAAAATAGTAAAACATTTTTGTAATTTTTTTCAAAATACAAAAAAGTTTTATAATTTTGTTCTAAATAGAAATATGTAAAAATATATTTCAATTTCACAATTGTTTAGTTCAAAATAACACTTTGAACGTTTTTACTACATAACCTGCAAATCAGACTAAGTTCAAAGTGACTAGGCCTAATATTTTTTACTTCAAACAATGTTTTTTTTATACCAAAAATTCGAGAATGAAATGTAGAATCGAATAGCATTCTACCCAGTTTCAAATAACTTTACATTTTGTAATGAAAAATCAAAATATCAAAGCGGCAATTTAACCTAAAACCGTATTTCTAGGCTAGCTTATTTCTTCACTTACCGTTTTATTAGAACACTGTTATAAGCCTAATTTCACTCAAACACAATCTACACTTATTTATTTATAACTAAAACACAATATAACACTATTTTATAAACTATAAACACTTTCAATTCACTAAAATATCAAGACGAATAAAACTTACAGTGAACGCTTTGAGATCAGAGTGTAAAATGGTTATTAGGTTATAGACCGCTTCATTTACATCATGTCTGTGCCAACTAAATTTCACCTAAATTATTTGAACTGAACATAGAATAAACGTTGGAATTTTCTCTTTAAAACAGTATATTAAACATCTTATGAATAAATCAATTTCTGATAGTAAAAATCGATTTACAAAATGCTTGCTTATTGGCCGAATCGTTAACCAATGACATGCCTTTATTGTAAATTCGATATCTCGAAACCAAATATAGCAGCACTTGATATCTAAACACCACTTGAAAGATAAAAATCTGATGAATCCAATACTGTGATGATCTTTGTGATAATTGACAACTGTGAGGAGTTGCAGACCGTTGAAAATTACGAAGTTTTACGTTCTTAACCTCGCGATTTCGCACCGAGAACCGCTGTTTGACATTCTACAATTTGAAACGATAGTTATGTATGTAAATATACGTTTTACGAAAAAGTTTTAAATACAAAAACTAAAGTTAAATCCATTTCCTTTCCAATGGTGCTGGTGTTATTACGATTGGATGATTTTAAGTGAATTAATTAATCGAAAATACAAATGTATGTAAATTCTCGCTAATTGTCGAAATGGGTGAACCTTGCGCCTGAGAGAACGTCACCTTGGGCAGTCTGCCACTGGGAGGGTTTTAAGAAATAGAACCAAAATTTAAAAATGATGGACAAAATTAGCGATTTGTTAACAAATGTTGGGGATATTGCGTGACTATTTCGAAATATGTCTTACAATATGTACAGGTCACAGCTATCTCCACCTCTAAACTTACCTAAACTAAAGAACCTCTGTCCTAATCAATCATCATTTCCATAAAACTTCCTATTTAAAACATCAAATAATGTAAAATTATGAACAAAATTAGGGATTTTGTGGTTTGCATTTTCATCACCGTATGTCACCGATGGTTTGGCGAGCGAAGCGTGTTTCGATTCAAAGTTTTAATTTATAGCCATTAACCAGTCTTGGAGACCTTGGAGTATTACCACTTCTTACACAAAACAGCTTCAT
>JAGFPH010018509.1:0-16274 GCA_018207615.1 Philaenus spumarius
TTCCAGTTCTGAGAAAAATAATCACGAAAGCTAACTGACGGTATTACTAGTTCTAACAACACTAGTTAGATCAGATAATCAACACTGATAAAAAAGTCACTGACAGCCAATTCTTTAATAAACATAGAATACAACTTGAATTCAGAATCCCACAACTGTACGTTTTGCAAGTCGCCATCTTCAATGATTCTCAAACTACAATATTCAAACTATAAACTCATCATATAATTAATAGATCTATAAGAGTCAGATATAGTTTGATTATTGTAGGAAGTGCAGATGCACATTGTCTAAAGATAACGAAATTGTAGTTGAAACGCGTTTGAGTAATAATGTTGTGGAATTATTATTGTATTGTTATTATGTTTTTATTTGTTATTCGTAATTTTTTAAAGTTTAACCAATCATACAATTTTTACAAAAATATTTTTTTATTATTACAGTTTGATTTATTGTGTTTATTTTTTTAATAAAATCTGTTGTTTTACCCCGTACATTGATTCCAAAATATATTTAATATCTGAATGGAAAATCAATATGTTAATTTGAGAAAATTCAACGAAACTGTTATTATTGCAAATTTCTTTAGACGTTTTTTGTGTTTATTTAAATAATTATTATACACATTTTATTTAACAGAATTATATACTAAGTAAATCAAACACTCTGGTAGAAATTTAATTTTTTATAATTTTAACACATGCATGATCAACAGGGATTTTAGATATTACTTCTATTTCAACGCAACAAAATTGTGACATGTGTGACGACACAATGGTGATGTGAATACTTTACACCTGATAGCTTTTGTGTGACACGTTCAGATATACGGGTTGGTTGCCTGCATTGATTGTGTTTGTTATAATAGGATGCCATTACTATAGGACTTACACGCTCTGCTAAGATATTACTGAACATGAAGATTAGTTCTTTATGAATATTGATTGATTTTATTTTATTATTCCTGATTTACATAACTGCAATTTAATTCTTACAAATTAACATAATATTTTTACAAACTAAACAAAAATACGGCAGAAATAATAATGGAAACCCCGAGGTAATAAAATGTTGAGTGATTTGCAGCCATCCTAGTTCGAAATACATACGCACTACTATATACATCTAAAAAAAAAAATCTAAAACAAAATTACTTCTTTTTTAAATATCTTATGAATAATGCTTGACATTATAAAATCTGACATGATATTGTAGAGTTTCACAAAGAAACTGAACGTTATTAACTGTTTTAAAGAACGTAAACACAAAACCTTAAACCTTACTCTGACAAAAATGCAACCTCATCGACTTTCGTGTATTGTAAAAGCATACTTCTCAATTCGTAGGCTTTGGAACTCAAATAGACAAACTGGCACTAATGTCAAACCTTGCCGCACAACAGCGCCATAGGTCTTTCTTCTCTAAAACTAGAGTCAGGGAACAAGTCATCTCGTTTAGCCATTTTGAAAAATCACTTGGCGTCGGTCTTCCTAACATAAAGGACGCGTAAGAATTTTCTTAATAAAACTTAAATAGTTTTAGTGTTTTCATGAGTTATTAAAGTGACTCCAAATATGCGCTGAAAATCTACAACACCAGTATATCTGGTCCAAGTTACGTACAAGTATGAAATGATTACATCATTTGGCCTATAGTGAAAAAATCACTCGCTTCGCATCAGCTGTTGTTCACAAACACTGGTCTTCAAAATGCGATAAGTGTAGTTTAAGCTAACTATATAATTGGTCACACTATATTTAAAAAAAAAAAACTGATGAACAGCAACATCTCTACTCATACAATATATATATTAGGCTCATATTTCTCAAAAGGTGTTAATTTAAATTAGGTTAGCCATAAGTTATATACATATATTTATAGGAAGGAGCAAGGTACCTAATTTTCGTTTTTCAGACCTCCAGGGTCTAATTTTCCAAATTAATTTTTCTTTAGTGTCTACACAAAAATTAAAAGATATAATAAATCGAAATTCTCTTTATTTTATTTTGTTTATTACTTCAGAAATCATCTTTTTTTATTACACAAAATGTACATATCTATAAGATAAACGTTGGCCAAATATTTAAACAAATACATATATAACTAAATTAAATAACTAAGACTTTAAGACACTTGGTGTTTACTTCATAAATTTGTGTACATCAGTAACTTCGTGTTACTATATTTTCTAATGTTAACCATGTACTTATGTTAAATTAATTAGTTGTCATATATAAAAAAAGGGGGATGGTTTTCTTTATTTTGTTTGTTTGTAAGGGAGTTTTTTTTATTTCTTTCAATAAATTGTAATTAATTCATAATTAAGGGCGTATCAATTTTATAAATAATTTTGTTTTAACTAAGGGCGTATAATTTTTCTATTAATAAACGAATTGTTAATTACACTATTTCAATTGTATTTTTTGTCTTTGCCTGTGAAAGAATATTTCTGATATCTCGTTTTCGTCAGCTAAGATAAGCAAGTGTCAATTAGTAAATTTTGCAACACAAATTTTGTCGAATAAATGTGTTGTCTTTAGGTTTGGTCCAGTTTGGCTTCCTGTTTAAATTTTCTTTTGTCAGACGGTACAATATAACAACTATAACATTACCTTGCATTTGCGATCTAGGCGTCCTGTATATTGACGACCGCGGTTTCAGACGTATATTGAGTCCCGACCCGGTCACAGATGCGGAACGATGCATACAAACTTTAAATCGATTCGTAAATCAATTGACAAGCCATATAATCATGGTTCAAATTCAATGTGAAGTGTAATGTTTATGTGCGTGTAAATGTATGTGTAATTTAGTATGTATTAGGAATACTCGTAAATGACCCAGTGAGGGCGAAACCGCGTTCGTCAATATACAGGACGCCTAGATTGCAAATGCAAGGTAATGTTATAATTATTAAATTAACATTGTGATCAATAAGTAATATTTATAATGAACTGATATATAATACTTATGATGAGTACTTTATGAATATAAATGTGCGTGTGGATGTTGCTTATAGTAGTTTATTCTTTTACTTAAATACATCATACGAAGGGCTGAGAAGCCTAGGGGAACAAGTGATATTTTTTGAATAATGGAGTTAAGTGCAGAAACTGGCTCTTCAACAATTTAAAATGTTTGTGGCCAACGAATATAACTGCAAGTCTATCGTGTCCTGAGATCTAGCGGCGAAAGAGCTGTTTAGCTTAGAAGCCAATGGATACATGTGATGCAAGTCGCTTTACTTTACATAAGTAATTTACCTGTAACCTATGTTTTATTGCATAACTTCTAATTCCTGTTTGTACGTCCACCGCTAAGCAAATTTTGAATTTCCTATGCTAGGAGCTGACCTTTTATGTTTAATATTTATAGACTAAATGAGTAGAAATTACTTTATCTTTTATTTTTGAAACTTTCTACGAAATAACTACTAATATTTCAAAGCAGACGCACATGTGCGTCTATAGCACATATACTTAAAATTGCCGTGCGAAGCACACAATGCCCTGCGTGTTGAAAATTCACCCAATACGGGGGTTGGCGTGCAGAGCACGCAAAGCATTGTATATTGCAAATATTTGCGATATTTTGTGTCAAGCTCACATGTGCGTCCTTAGCACTGGACGTGTTAACAGCCCAGAGGTACAAGTGACAACTTTTATCAAATATTGGCTGATAACAAAGAATAAGAGGATGAAAATCAAATTAATCTTTGTTATTATGTTACATAACATAACAATTAAAAATATACTAGTTTTAGTGATCATGGTTTTTTCCTGGATTTGATTATAACAGTTTAACTTTAAACTGAGTTTTCTCAAAACTAACTTCACTACACTTATACCCCTTGGCTTCTCAGCCCTTCGTTTGTTTAAAATTAGGTTTTTATTTTGTAAGATTTTAGAAACTGTATTAGTTTAGGATTTTTATTTTTTAAACTCTTGTGTTTTTATGAGCATTTTTCTTTGTCTTTACAGTGTGTTTTTGCTTTGTTTTAGGTTATTAAGTGTGTCGATATTTATAAAATTGTAATTTTGTATGGGTTAAGTGTAAGAGACGACCTGAAGGTACTACCTTCGCCCGAAATAAAGACTATTCTATTCGATACGTCATTGAAAGTCTCCGCGAATGCGCTGGGTGCACTGGGTTAATACGTAGCATAGGGAACCAGTAGCCACTTTATTTGTTTTGAAGCTCAAGTAAGCTAACCAATTATATAAATAAATGTAGTCGGTATTTGCCCTAAAAAGTACTGAACAAATACATATTTGAAAAAGCTAAGCGTTGCAATTTTCGTCTGATTCAGGCAATTCACACCCAGAGAATTTTCACTTCAAAAATAGAAATAAACCAGTGCCTTTATGCAGACAGTTTATTACTGTATTTGCATATTTTCATATTTATAAATTTTTGTTTTCATACAGATGTATAATACAGAAGGAGTACGTTTTAAATACATTTAACTAATGTAATTTGTTGAGTTCGTGTCCTAAATAAAATACGTAAATCAAAAAAGTTTCCTTTATTTATTTTATAAGTATGGGAGTATTTTATTGTAAAAGTTTGCTTCAAACTTGGAAGTTCAATCACGTAAGTGAGTCATAAAACTCTAACGAAAACTTAAACTTGTATTTACTGAAATGACATTTCTCTTCAAAACAGAAAATACGTATAATACACAGTAAAGAGTTCGATTTGATGAAAATTTTATACTAGTTAGGTCTAAATATATGATAGTCAGTATGTGGCCGTAAGAGTGCGTGCACGACATAAAATTAATATTTATATGTTGTTACAATAATTTTATTATATATATACATGCAGGTGTCCCCGAACTCTCTACTGACCTTTTCAGGTATTATTCCTGGACCAAAGAACAAAAAAATATTAGGTTAAAAATTTCCAAAACTCAACTGTTACCCACAGCCGCCATTTTGTTTTATTCACATAACAATTTTTAATTTGAGAACGACTATTTGTAATAAATTGAAATTTGGTACATAGCGTTATGACCCAAAGACCTAATACTAGGAAAAAAATTATTTTGTACAATTTTTATTTTCAAAATGGCGGCTCTTTGAAAATTTCAACCCTAAATTAAAATCCGTACATTTTAACAAAAAAATGTTAAGACACCTTTTCTATCCTTTTTAATGGTTTAACTTTCAAAAGTATCGGATGAAGGATACTAGCTAAGTTAAATAAAATGACAGCAAATGTACATACAATATTGAATTATTTACTGTTGGTATTGGATGCCAGTTTGAACAAAGCAATTATTACACTTAACTTAACTATTATCTTTCAGCCGATTCTTTTGACAGTTACACCTTCACCATCCAATAGGGAATCAAAAAGGCTATAAAAAAGTTACCTTTTTTTGTTAAAATGTACGGTTTTTAAGTAATTTGGTTTTGAAATTTTCAAACAGCTCCATTTTTAAAATAAAAATTGGAAAAAATAAAGAAATTAGGTATTTGGGTCATAAAGTTATGTCGAATTTATTACAAACAATTATGTTTCAATGTATGTTCAATTAAAGCAAATTTCAATTTATTAAAAACATTCGTTCTCAAATTGAAAATTGTTATGTGAAAACAAAAATGGCTGCTGTACGGGTAACTGACCAGTTTTGAATTTTTTAACATAATATTTCTTTTGTTCTTTGGTCCAGGAATAATACCTGTAAAGGTCAGTAGAGAGTTCGTGGACATCCTTTATATACTATCAGATATTGGTTTAAAATTCGTATAAATATGTATTAGTAAAACAATCTAAACCTAATAAAAAGTATCAAACTAACACAACTAATAATAAAACTCCACAATAAATCAAGATCTCTAAGTAGAAAAGCTTTACTTTTTAGTAGTTAGCATGATAAAATAACACACTGACTAGGTTCGTTAAACAACTGTGCAGTAGATAGGACGAACGCATTTAGTCACTCTGCTCCCCATTAACAATAAAGGAAGACTTAATTCAACACAATGTGTACATATTCAGGTCTGCAATTTCACACTTGATGGGTTTTACTGCTAACACTGAACGGTAAAATTGTGAGTAACTTAGACGCTGTCAATGACAAAACATAGGCCTACAACAAATTTACATTGCACAAATATTTAACACTAGAGGCTTAAGAAATCGAATTGCAAATGTTTTGTATGTGTGACAGAATAATATTATTTAGAATATATTACAAAATCTTAGTTTAAAGCATGAAAGAAGTTGGTTCAATTTATATTTATTTTATGGGTAGCTACATCATTTTAACTTTTTAGAGTGTAGTAATTGTAATATCTAAACACTCCTGCAATAGAGACCATAAATGGTATTAAAATTGAAGGTGTTCCAATAAGATGATAAAACATTTTTATTTGTATTTATTAATCATCCAAAAATTATTAGTATTAATCATATACCTAGGTAAAGCTAATCTTAAAGTAAATACCAATATGGATAATCTATGATTTTTTTTGTGAAATCGGTCGAACAGTTTTTGAGTCTATTGAGGACAAAGAAACAAACACTTCATAGAGAAGATAGTTTAAAAGTAGTCTACTTCTACTGTATTGCTAGCTAAAACTACTAGGCCTACTACTAGAAGATGAACCTCTGAAACGCGTCAACAAACATAATGTTTACTCGACTCAATCATGCCAAGACTGGCCAATATAATTTTTGTAGTAATAAAATACTTTTATAAAACATACTAGTAAATCCCCGTGAAAAATCACAGACACATCAGAAATACATCATTTATACAAAAAAACAACACACTTTATCTAGGCCTACATAACTATGCAGACGGGAATTTTTAACTCGGTAAATATGTACAATTAAAAGGACTATACAACTGTAGGAATATTTGTTAAGATTTTGTGTTTATGTATATTATTATATATATTTAAAGAAAGATAAAACTATTATCTTTTAATTAGTTTTTATTTCATATTGATAGATCAAATGATTTAGAAGTTATTAATGTTGTAGGCTATATTATTGATTGAAGTTGTAAACATAACCCCAAGTATAATCTACGCTAGGTTTTGTTTGCGTATTACAGATGATGGGTGAAATCAGCTGTTATATTATTAAGTTATATTATCCCATTACTTTAAATGAGCAATTCTTGTATCTGTCGCGGATCTCGAAAACGGCTCTAACGAATTCAAAGAAATTTTGTATTTAGGTGTAGTTTTAATTTTTAAGTACACCCATATAGTTGTATTTCGTGAAAAAACGAAATTTTTTGAGAAAATCAAATTTAAAAGTTGAAAAATTTTAACATAGGGTCTTATGGGTTGCCATGTTTGTTACAAAATAACAACGAAAAATTAAATAAAACGATCAAAACAGCTGTTTATAAACAAGCCAATTTATACTGATTTAGCACGTTGGAATTAGAATAAATAGTGCCTGATTTAACAATTTATTTTGTCAAAAAAAGGTAAACTTGGCAAAGATGAATAAATTCTAATAGTCAATTTTCTAATATAGGCCTGGCTCATTTCTGAAACATAATATTGAGGGTAAGTTAATCCTGCAATAATTTTTACTCTATTTAGGCCTGGTTTCAAAACTTTTGTAGACAGAAGATAGTAGAACTAGGACTAAAATCGTAATGAAAGCCTTTCACGTTTCTAAAGCATGTATTTGAGGTTATAATTAATCTTGTAATTACTGTTAATATATTTAAGCCTGGTTTCATAATTTTACAAACCTATGTACAAACGAGCCAAAGATTAACGAGATTATAATAAATTTATTGTTACATTTTACTTGGTACGTCACTAATCCATTGTTGGTAAAATGATTACCTACCAACAATGGATTAGTGACGTACCAAATAAAAGGTAACAATAAATTTATTATAAATTCTACTAATCCGTAGGCTAAAATGCCAAAAATGGCAAAATTGAAATTAACGAGATTGTTTAGCGAATTTTCCAACTGCGAGCGAAGCGAAGTAGCCATCTTAGGCCGTAGACCGAGGCGGGGTAGGGACGCGAAGCGTCCAGGGGCAGAGCCCCTAGTCTCTTCTTTAAATGTTACTCCACGTAAACTCGTACGTACACTCGCTTTTATAGGAGTTGATTTTCAAATATATTATTTACTAGCTGTACGAAATACGTTCTTGAAAATTTAATTAGAATTGCGATACGTAAGCTGTTTATAAGATCGGAGAGGTATACACATTTATCATCTGAGCCTTCAGTTATATTTATGCATCTTAATGAGAGAGATGGAAAACCATTTAATACCTCGCAGCAGTGGTTTCATTTCCGTATAATGGCTACACATGAGCTTTGCATTTTGTATCACAGATTAGCACGGCTTCTAAGTAAAATTAATTTCCTTTTACTTTAACAGACTATTTATTACCGGTACACTAAATTGTATGAACTATTATGTTCGAAGCTAATGTAAATAAATCAGAATACAGTTTCTTACCGTTGTTTCAGTCAAGTGACTTCTTTTATTTTTTGGTATATAATGACGCGTTTCGGGACTTTTATCCCGACTTCAGACAAAAACTGGACCGAAGTCGGCGAACTTATCATTAATACTGTACCAGGAACTGGCACATACATTCCCACAAACATATCTAAATTATTAAACAGATTCACTGTGACTTCATAATTGTAGGAGGGGTAGGAGCGGGGATATTAAAGTAGGAGATTAACTAATAAATATTATTGTTATTAGCTAGAGAGAGAAAACATTTCGATCTATTTCGAACAAATTTGCACCAGACATGTCAATTAGGCCTATATAGATTAACGAAAAAATATTTTGAACATTTTTGAAAAACAACCCACTTTTCGGCCAACAAACCCCAGTAATAAGTTATTACTAGCCAATAAGTTATTATTATTAGCCAAACGATAATTTTTAGAAAGATGATTTTTGTATATATTAGACTACATTAAGGGCTACAAATAAGCCAAATTTTATCAAAATCGTTAGAGCCGTATTTTAGAAAAAAAATAATAACTTTTTTGGGGGGTTTTTTGGCCAAAAAGTGGGTTGTTTTTCAAAAATTTCCAACACCTATATTTGTGCATCTATACAGGCTTAAATGACATGTCTGGGGCAAATGTGTTCGAAATCGATCGAATAGTTTTCTCTCTAGCTTTGTATACATACAGACGTACAGAGATACATTTTGTATCTCATGAACTAATTTCAATCTATTCCAGTTTCGTCAATTTTTTTAATATCAACACCAAATTTGTTTTACAAGTTGAGTACACCAGTATAAATATTCTTAGTAAGTATGAACGATTTTTTTCTTGTTATTTTTAAAAACGAGGCGCTTGAAAATAGTCTTCTGTTTTACCTATCTCGTTTTAACTATAACACTTTTATATTCAACGACTCCATTTTTGACATTTTTGAACATAGCGATTTAAAAATTAGTACAGAAGTTACAAATACAATTGTTTTTTGCTATTTTAAAAACTATATTTTCAAAAATGACTAATCTGCAGCTGATCAACTCAAGCGTTTTGATGAAAAATCTAAAAAGGTCTAAAATTATGTATTAACTTTTTTAATTTACTTGTGCTTTTAAAAGTAAATAATGAAAAACGTTTATACTAATTGAACTTGTTTGAATATATATACTTAACTTGTAAAAAAACTTTCAGTTTGATATTTTGAAAATTCTCTAAACTGGAGCCGATTAAAATTAGTTCGTGGGTCCGGTACTCCTAAAATCAAAAAACCCATTGATGAGTCAAGTGTAGTTCTTTGCCAAGCTATAAATGCAATGAAATAAATTTAAACACCTCTTAAATCCCGTTAATATAATTAAAACAACTGTACATTATTTCTGCCCAAAATTATTATTTATTAGAAAAGAAATCCATACTAGGCTGAGATTATTATGCTTTAAACGCTCACTAAAATGCTCTGTGATACCCTTTTTTAGAATGTTCATTTCTACGCTTTTAGATTATTTTTTAAGGCTTTAAATACATACAATTATATTTTAAATCTATGGAATGGATTATATTTTATCATTGTCATACCTTTTACACCAAGCAAACTTATACAATTTAATACAATGTACAATATATATTTTAACTCCTATGTCAAGTTTCAATTCGATATATTAAAATTCGGCCAATTTAGAATGACCCAACGCTTCATATATGAATAAGATGTCCCCTTTTAGTGGTTTCCCCTGCTGCAAAATACATACCTGCATTATCGAATTTTTTCCAGAGAAACCATTGCTCGGAGGAAATAAATACATATGACCTTTTTTATTGAAAAGTACCTCCCCTACACGTTGGTATTTTTATTTTTCTCTATCTTCATCATAGCTCGAAATATTAAGGACAATCGAAAAAAAAAATGATAATCGATTTTGTTTTCGACTTTGGGAAATCGATAGACTGGTAAACTTTTTTTATGTTAATGTACATACTTTAAGGTACTTATTAAAAAAAATCAGCCATATTGCAAATTACTGGTAGTTTTAACCTATACCGACTGGGCTAATATGCCTATCTCTGTGTTTGGTGTATATTACCATTGTATTTGGATAACCTAATAGAACTCCGATCAAATGCAATATTTTAATCCACTGGAAATTCGACGATATCTATCTATTGGGGAAATGACGGAAGCGGTGTGAAGCACCAATGCTACCAATTCTCCCTAGCGCTACCTCGCGGCGCGATCATGCACTATTTTCCCGACAACCTTTTTTTCGGCACAAAGCCCCTGTATGCATGCATAATCTATTTTATTATTCATGATCTATGATATTACTACTGTATTACTATGATGTGAGAAAGTAAAATGAATTACACAAAACACCAAGTATCACATTTAAAGACAATACGTTTTACGTACACCATCTGAATACAGGACGGCAACTGTCAGTCTGTTATCTCGCGCACTTGGAACCTGTACTTTCAGCGGGCTTCTTGAACTCTTATCGCCGTGTCGGACAATGTATTAGATTCGAAATTCAGCTGTTCGTTCAATAAATGATGTTCGCCGTTTGCATCTTTTGATTTCTAAGTCGTATAAATCTCATAATCCTCACATCTACCTTTAGAACATATTTGAATTGTTTCAAGGATATTGAAAGCTGGTGTAACCATGGTCTTCGTCTATTGCATTGCGTGCCTTTAAGGACACTCCGAATGTCTATCTTCGACAATGTTAGCTATTTATAATACACATAACTTAAGTTGTAATTAAGATAGACTCATAATTGTTTTTTTTTTATTTTATAAATTGTACCTTTATAAATCAAAAAGTTATAATTTTAAATAAAAACACTTTTTTTCATATTTTTTTAATATCCCCCCGGAGGAGTGGGGGTAGGGCGGGTATATATAGCTCTGTAATATTGTCTGTATACTTTAGTAGTGTTAAAACCCTCTGATGATGATGACCATGTCATCAAAATGTACACAAGGGTAACGTATTAAACGTAACTTACAATTTAGTTGTTTAGTTATTGTTTTTGTTCCTTGTTTTGTGGTTCGAGGTTTTTATTCAAATCAGTGTTATAGACATGTGGTAAAAATTTTGTAAAGATATCTTAGATAGTTTTCCAGATATGTGTATTATAAATAACAAAAAAGTGATTTTCGGGAAACGAGCAAAACGTAAAAGACAAAGTTTCATAAGTAGCCTACCTTTTGCTAATGGCCTCCTGGAAAGTATGTGGGGTTATCCGGGTCTTTTTAGCAGCGTATATCGATGGTGTCTAGCAAAAAGAGCTTAACCAACAAATTTTATTATAATCATATTTTAAATTCTATGTCAGGCATGACCATAAACCTCTCACGAATACAAATTATACAGATTCAAATTTAAAAACAACCAAGCAAACTTCCTATAACCACTCCTAGATGGTGCTGATAAACTATCTTTTACTTAACACGTAATATTTATACCGATAGTAAAGTAACTGAAGTTTTGTTAATTTGTCAGTTTTCTTTAATCAAGCCTTAGCCTAGTGGATAACGTTGCGTCTTCCCGATCAGAAGGTGCTGGGTTCGAATCTAGGCTGGGGGGACCAGATATCTAATCATGTCTGTAGTTTTAGGGTAGGAGGGTGAAAGTAAAGCAAACGGTGGTTGGCTTGCTTCAAAGCTGACGGGATATGACTAGGTATCTGGCTGTTTTGCATAATTTTACTAAGGTATTAATATTTACTAAAAAAAAACCGGGAAAACGTCACATTACTTATTTTTTCGGACATAAAGATAATTAAAACCATATCACGTTGTATATTTTTGGAAAGAGGAAGAACAGGAGAATGAGAAATCATAAAAAAACTAAAAATCAATAAAGATATTTTTCATTTGGAGTGCCCTTAATTAGTTACCTGAAGTTTTTTCGGCAAGGGTTCTTAAAATCGATTTTTTAAACTCGCTCACAGTTTGGCCAATGTATACCTTGTCACAATCATCGTATGTAAATTTAAATACGCCTCTGTTAAGTCTTCTATAAGTGTTGGGTTTTGGGGATAATTACATTATGCTTTAGATAACTTACTTACAGTTACCGTCCGGTACACAAGCAAAGTACCGTCTTTATACGTGCTGTGATGTGTTTCGTGTATTTTATTGTTGTTAGACGACCTCGGTCGAGTAATTTATCATAAAGTCTAAAGGCGGGATAAAAGTCCATAAACTTGTCGTAATATATCAAAAAAGATTTTATTTGGTAGAAACTGAGTTAAGAAACTGCATTTTAACCAATTAGTGACCTGGATACTGAACAATTAATTCATTATAAATCAATCATTTATCGTGACTTGAAACTTTAGTAGAACGAAATTGCCGATTACTTCTTGTAAACTTTTAATTTGACATTTATGATTTATCACTTACAACAGATAAACGTTACGTTTTATAACGGTATAGTTTATCAAGAAACGTGCTGTCACTCCAACACATTTGTAAGGCGTGATTGTATTGAATATTTGACCCACTAAAAATCTTCCAATCTCAAAAATACAAAAACCGTTGGAAAGGAAATGATCCAAACTTAAGTTTTTGTATTTACAAGTACTTTCTAAAACGTATATTTACATACGTAATCACCGTTGCAGTTTATTGGTTTTCTACAAATTAATCGGCGCCCGTATATTCGTTCAAAACGTAAGGAAATAACTCGACTTTCGTCCGTCCCTACAGCCCGCCCAGTACTTTTTCTGAGTTAAACTTTCTCTGATGTATTTATGTGCGCACGCATGTATTTACGAAAATGGAGGACACATTGAAAACCTGCTTTAAGTCATATTCATAAATGCATGCGTGCGCACATAAATACATCTTCTTACACAATAACACAGTGGTTGCGTTAGCGATTTTTTAACAGTAATTTAAGTAGGTTCTTTGTAAAAAATAAAGTATTTATGAAATTGCAACAGCTTTTTAACATTTTATTGTAAAACATATTGCACTTTGAGTTAAATTTTATTGTTTGCAAATTGAAAATAAGCCTCTTTAATAATTGTTGAAATAAGAGTTTCTGAAACTTTCAGCGCTCCTAGCGGCTAAACGGTTAAGTTTATTAAAAAAACACCAAGAATAAAAAATGTCTTAAAATTGCATGTAAACTCCAAATCCGTTATAAAAAATAGGGGTTTTAATAAGAAATTCGAAATTTAGCCGCCATATTGGAAAATGGCGGCATATTTTCGAAATTTCAAATTCATATTTTGAATGGCCACTAAAAAGTAGGTAAAGTCCCCCATTTTAAGTTTCCTGAAAATCTTGTCGTTTTTAATTTACCAATGATGGCACTCTTAAAATAGTCCTGCATATCGTTGGATTCGTCACTATTTCCCATATATAAAACTGCCATCCAATCAAAAATCTGTCAAATAGTTGTAAAGTTATAGGGTGTTTTGTAGACCCTTGCAATTGGTCAGTTTTCGAACCAATAAACATCCTTACTTATTAGACGTGATATCTGTGTGAACGTAGTCTATGTATAGACATGTTTTGATATGTCCGTTACAGAGACATGCTTCAATGCTTCAAGCTAACATTTCGTGTAAACCAATTATGTTTTGATTGAACGGTTTGTCTTGTATCACCGTGTTAAAGACAGCTTTGTAATGTTCTCAAACCTAGGCTGTAATTTAAAACTAACGGATTTTCCCCGTTCAGCGTCATATTCGAACTACTAGACTACTAGACTACAAGACTACTAGACTACTAAGCTACTAGAGTACTAGACTACTAGACTACTAAGCTACTAGAGTACTAGACTACTAGACTACTAAGCTACTAGAGTACTGACTAATAGACGCGACCCTTGTATACCGAGCATGAATGGGACGGAGGTTTCTATATTTGTCCTCATTTTTGTAATCAAATAATTCTAAGTCAAACACTTTTATGAAATGATAGTTTACAAGTATACAGTTCTATTCTTTTGTTTATTTTCTACACTTTGTTATAATAATATTTCATTTTTGGACAAAGCATATATTCCTAAATTACGTTTCAAACTTGGCATAGTTTTGATAGCAGTCTTGTAGTAGGAACATAAAAACTGGTGTTTTCAAAATAAGAAATATTACCATTTAGAACTAAATTACGAAACTTTTTTACACTTATGAAAAAAATTACAAAACATGTTTCCTACTTGTTATGTACGCCTAAAGTTGAACTTTTTCCTTTTGTTACTGAACATTTTTTGTTTCTTGAGCAAACAACTTTGTAAATTTTACATCCATAATTTTTTTACTGGCATATGTAAATTCTTTGACCCTTTCTCTACAAAAAAGCTATGGAACACTTTTGGATTGGGGTCCATTTACTATTTTTGGCAAATTTTTGAAAAAAATGCTTGCAAAGGCGACGATAATTACAAAAATTAAGTCTGCCGGTTCGAGGGTTAATTACAGTCTGTACATACAATAAGTGTGTAGCATGCGATTAACTGTTTTAAGTACTGGCACACAAAATTGATCAGAAAACCCCTTTACTAGCGAATACCCATTGGGAGCTATTGTAGTAACTCTTATTGTGAGACCTAAGATCTGGAGTGGTCAGTGAGCACTGATCATGGTCCTCAGGACACGTTTTAGGGTGTCGTTAAACATTGTACGAGTACATGTATATTTGTTTTTATGTGTACTCTATCGGCCACATTATACTTCCGATTTGGTCTAAATTTCGTACACAAGTTGGTTTTATGGGTCACTCGCACGACTTCGCAAGCCAAAAATCCAACAAGCGAAAGCACGTTTTTTTATTTTTTTTTTTTTTTTTTTTTTGAAAGGAAGGAAAATTTTCTTACTAGATTTAAACTTTCTAAACAAACAACTAAAGATGATTATTCGGTACTTACTTATTATACGAAGGCCACTATTTGTTTAAACGTTGCTAGGTTAGGTATTGTTTCAGTAAACAACAGAAATGCAAGAATAATAATAATAAAAGTTCTAACCTAAAGTATTTAGTCACAGTATGTTTAGTTGCTAGGTTACTACTAAAAATAGTATGTATTAAAAACCGTCTAAAAATAGTAGCCTTATTCTGTGACGATTATTCTGAACATTTTGAGCGAAGCGAGTTTGCCCTCTGCGAGCGATGCGAAGCACTCCATAATCCGAGGCAGCAAGGTCGATGTGCGAGCGGAACGAAGCCGCGAGTGAGCCAAACAGTGAATAACAAAATCTATTAATATATTCAACGCCTTCCTGAGTAGACTAACTTCCCAAATAGTTGGGATCTTGAAATCTTAAAACGTATCAACTTAATTTTGGAAATTCTATCAACTCATCGTGCGCTTCAGCTGCGTGAACGAATTATTTGAAATATTAATGCTGAAATTGTATTACTTCATCAAACATTATAAAATGTTTTCATGATTATTGAGGTGCAATAATGTTTCACAAAAAATAAGACGTAATTCAGGATCAACAGGATTGAGTTTTTGTGCAACTGCTAACTTGTAGGGATGCAAATTAAAATCAAGATGAAAAATCCGTTGTAAACTTGTCTTTGAAACTCCTAACGAGGCAGATTTTTCCTGGAGTTGACCTGTATCATTTCCGACGGTTTTATTTACCCCTGGTATTTGATCAAATTGTAGTCCAGTTGATTTTACATCTGGAAACGTTGCACAACGTAGAACGGACCACAATTATTTGTTTTCACTTATTAGGTATGAATTATATATTACTTATTATGTGGGTATAAGTAGATAACAATTTTGTGTTTTAAGCTAAGAATTACTATCTATTAATATGTATTATTCTAATTTTTTATTGT
>JAGFPH010018511.1:0-15625 GCA_018207615.1 Philaenus spumarius
AGCCAGTTCACATGTTTATTTAATAAAGCTAATTCTAATATTGATTTCCTGCAGTGTTCAAAATTGTTATTTTTATTTGTTCTTACTCACAACATTTCATCCTACTTCTCGAGTTCTAGCAAGTTGGTAGCAAAGAAAGTAATAGTTCTAATCAAAACATATCGACTCGACCACAATTAATTGTCGGTTGTTGTTGCGATTGTCTGACTCAGACAACAATCAGTCCGATTGACTTGTTTTATCATGCTTTTGGACTTAAATGCGACTATGTGATGAATCATGTGGGAGAACATTATAGTCAAAATTACAAAAATTGAGTGGCCTCGAGATGTTTGAACAATCGAGACAACTGAAACATCTCGCTATTGTGCATCACTAGGTTACCCTATGCAAGCAATCTGCCGGAGTCGACCTCATGACGGTATTCGGACAACTTTCAAGAGCCGATTTAATTGTTTAGCTATACCAACTTCAGACCACCTATTTTTTTAAAGTTGTAATTGGCGGAGCTTATTTCTCTTGGAGTTCTTCCCTTTCTGAGTATACTCTTACCCTCTCAAACCTGAATATTTTAATTTAGTTGATGATTTTTTTACTTACTCATTAACGGATTGTTAGGTTTTGATGATTTTACGCTCGTTGTTTTCGTTTTGACTTTTGCCTTTGACTGGAACTTGATTCGTAGCTGTAGTTTCATTGGTTCTTGAAATACCATACCTTTAAGTTTTCTTGATTTTTGGTTGATTAAGAACCATGTTTATTTTTGCAGATATACTTCTTTAAACTTTTTTTTATTTTATTTTTGATTCTTTTGGACATTTTCCCCTCATTTATCTTTAATTAAAATTGCTTGATTTTACATTGTTTAGTTATTATTACTTTCTATCATTTCTAACAACTTCCCTTTTCAAAAATGCTTCTACCTTACTTTTAATCTTAATCAATTCATTTTGTATCCTTCATTTAAAACCTATTAACTAAATATGTATGAATGTATAAATTTACACATAATATTTATTTTGATGTGCTTCATCATAAAGATGTGCTCTTTTATTTTCATCTTAATTTTCTTTGGTTTTTTTAAAAACGTTTTAGCTTCAGAAATGAACTTTATTCATGTAAAACTCATTATTCACAAAATTACTATTATTTATCCCTTTTTTTTACTTTCCTTACCCTATACTAGGTAAGGTAAGTATTGCGATCGACCCAAAAATTCGATGTCGAGTTTTCATAATATCTTTACGTTTCAAGGCCACCTGAGTCCAAAAAATGCATTTTTGGCAATTGGTCTGTCTGTGTGTGTGTGTGTGTGTGTGTGTCCGGAGTGCACAGGGCAAACGGCTGGACGGATCGAACTGAAATTTACAGGATATCTTCAAACACGTAAACAATTAAACCCATGTAAATTTGAAGCAAATCGGAGGTGGTGTCTTACCGTGGGACCAGTTTTTAGCACATTTTTGGTATTTACTCCAAAACCCCTCTAACGATTTTGATTAAACTTTGCTAACATACTCTACTCAGACCCCCTTAACACGCTATGTACGCTATATACCCTTAAAAATTCGTTGAAAAAAGTTATTACAAAAACGCAAGTTATTTTGTTTGTATCTCCGAAATGGCTGGTCCTATCGACTTGAAAATGGTCTCATTCGATTCAGCGTCCAAAAGAATGTCAAAAAAGATACCCCACTCAACTTTTTCCATTTTTTCAAAAATTGACCCCAAAAACGCCCTTTTTGGGGGCAAAAATGACTTTTTTTAAACTAGCCGTGTTTGGTATCGACCTTGACATTTTTGGGGGTGAGAAATCGATTGAGACCAAAATCAGGTCCGTGGGATTAACCGTTTTGAAGTTAGTACTGCTTTCTTCGAAACGGATACTCCTATTAACTCGAAAATGGTATCATCAATCTCTCGCTCGAAAAATTTGGTAATTGATACAGCATCTATTTTGGTAAGGAAAGTTGTGTGATGTGCACACCAGATGTTTATACTCTTTACTCTACATTAATTTATTTTGATTTTTGATTCTATGAAAACTGACAAGTTAAAAATTGTAACCCTTTGTTTTTTTACCTGTTAACCTTTTAACTTTTTTTGTGATACAAAATTTGTTCACAAATTCTTTTTTATTACAAATTCATGTATTACTACAGGTTTTCATAAAAATTTGTGCAAGTATTTTTGACCTGTCTGTTCAGACTTGGATGAATCGACTCTGGTTATTTTTGTGACATATTTTATGTTTTACAAAATAATTTGTCACAGATTCTAATCCATTACACCATGTTACATAATTTTTGTGCCTTTTATTATTTTATACCTTTCTGAAAACAAATTTGATAAAATTTAGAGTACACATCTGCTCAGCCTTTTCATATATAATTTCACATGATGTAAATTGGGGTCTCTTCTTATTTAAGAATAATAAAAAGATTACATGATAGTTCTAAACCGTTCTAGATAAATCATTTTGTGCGTTTATAGGTTTCATAACTGAAATTACAATCTTCAGATTTTAATTGTCTTGAAATATTCTATTAGACAAACCTGGTTGAGGAGTAGTTAAATTTCAATTCTTATGTAAATTTTGTTTATATATTGCCAATCATTATAACAGGGTGATTTTTTACATCTTATTGTTAATAATCAATTTCAGGGATAAATAACATTAAATTTGGCGAGAGGTTCTATGTTTTGAGTGGGTTTTTTACAGAGGGAATGCATTTCTATTCATGTTGGTCAAGCCGGAGTGCAGATTGGTAATGCCTGCTGGGAACTATACTGCTTGGAGCATGGTATCCAACCTGATGGACAGATGCCTTCTGACAAGACTGTCGGTGGCAATGATGACAGTTTCAACACATTCTTCAGCGAGACCGGTGCTGGCAAACATGTTCCTAGAGCTGTGTTTGTCGACTTGGAACCCACTGTAGTCGGTGAGTTTGTGTTCTTTGTATTGTTATTATCACTAATTAGAATTTACCTGCATACTGAATGTTGAAACTAGGTACCTAATCCTAATCAAGTAAATAGCAGGACTGTGCCTATTTTACTAATATAGCGTGTACAAACACATAGGGTCGATCATAAGGATTTTAACAGTAATTAATAATAAGTTGGCTAAAACTATTATTATTAGTCTTTTACTGTCTTGTAAGTTGCATTTCATAATTCTATTCTACAATAGACCAAATTACAATTTGTAAAATCTGAGCTGTTAGTGTTAGCCTAATATATTTTAATAGACTTGTTTCATAGTAGCTAAAATTATGAATTTCTAAAAACTGGATATACTGAAAATGTTCAAGAACATAAAGGTAATTAAATACACATAATTGTTTAAAAAACTTGTTTTAGTTCAAGTTTTTGGTTCAGGTTAGGCCTTTACTAATACAATAACTTTTACAGTCTATAAATTTTAAATTAATTTTTATAGTTAACTAGTGGACCCGGCAATGCTTTGCTGTTGCTTGATTTTAGTTTATAAATATATACTTTTAACAAACACAATTTAGTAAGTGTATTGAAAAATTAATTTTGTGACTTGTGGTTAAAATAAGATTCTTATGACCAGAGCCAGTGGGTAGAGCACGTATTAAACAACATATGTGTATTAAATGTTAATGTAATTTATTTTATATGGGTAGCTATCCCATTTTAACTATTATTTAATTTTAAGGGTATCTAGTCATTCCATTTTATCACTTCGACTTTAATCGAATTGCCAATGGTTTTTATATTACTTAAGTGTATTACCGTATACAATTTTAGCTTTATAGCTTGTAGGAAGTTGGTTCAATTTATATTTTTATTGTATAGGGGTACCAACACCATTTAACCCATTAAGGTACGTTTCCATTATGACATTTCCCAGGCACATGTTCCGGGATGGGTGCTGGCACATGTGCTTGACATTTATTAAAATGGAAACATTCTGCGACACGTCCCAGGCACATGTCCCGGGGCACATCCCAGGCAATTAATTTTCTTTTCCACTTCTGCGGAAGACTACACTCTTTAATTTCTGAAATGCGTTGCAGGGCATCGTTCCGATTGTTGCTGCTTTTGTGGCTTGAACTAGTTACATTCCAAAGCACTGTTTCTTGTTTATATAGTTCAATAAGATTTGCTACTTTACATTTAGACCACTCCGTCCTAAGAAAAACAAGACTAAGCTAGTGCAAACACGAACAAGGTAGTACGTTTAGGTTAAGATTTTAACAGGCAGCGAGTGTAGCAGTGTAGACTGACCGTGTGGTCGGCTCCTGCGCATACGCGTGTCCCGGGGACAAGTTGCAGGCTGTTTCCATTCTCCGTGGCACAAATCTCTGTTCCAGACTGTTTCTATTTAAACAAATTTAGAGCACATGTGCTGGGACGAATCTGTAGTAATGGAAACGGGGCTTTAGACTGTAATATTTGTAATGTCTAAAACACTCCTGGCATTAATATGGATAATCTACAAATTTTATTGAAATTGGTCGAATAATTTTTGAGTCTATAGAAGACAAAGAAACAATCATTCAGTACATTTTGTACAGTGGAGTATAGTTAATTCAAACACATTTCGGATGGCAGAAATTTTATTTTAAAATAAAAAATGTACCTACTTATTTTTAAAAGTTTTAAATGTGAAAAACTTAAAACATATATGGCTTGTAAGGCAACATCTGTGTTTTACTAGACTGTACTTAAACAAAATAACAAAAATATTCTTACCAGCCGTATGTTATTATAACAGACTTACAACTGAATGTAAAACAACAGTAGACAGTAGTGCGATAATAATTTTATTGTTCATATATGTGGTTTGACAAATATCTAAAAGAGTAATAGAACGTAGACTAATCAAACGTTTTCCTACAGTAATATCAGGTATAGCAATGGTTAATGTTCTTTATAAATTAATAATAGAGGGTCTTTGAAAAACAAGCACTATTACTTGGCCATGCTAATTTTTTTATCCATATTATAGAGAAATTGTGACGCATCTAGTGAAGTGAATTTTATCACAAGGTAGTGTACATCTAGCACCTTCCCTTAGCACTCTTTAGCTAATGTACATTCAACACTGGAAGGCAAAACTACATGAGTGCGATGCACTTGTCTCATTTTCTTGTGATTTGTTTTAAAAATTTTTGTTGATGAACATGGAATATTGTACTTGCACTTTTTGTTGAAGATATGTTGTTTTAATACTGCACTGTAAACAAAGCATTTAAAAAAAAAATAGTTTTATTTTTTATTAAACTTTGAGAAATAGTTATTTGTGTATGTAAGGTGCAAAGTCGAGTTTGACGCCTCTGGCGGCAAAGTTTATCAAGAGTAACCAATTTAACTTTGCATCCGTAATACACATGTTTTTTTGCTACAGCTACATTTTAAATTAGAGTTTTAGTTTTTAAAAAGATATGTTTTACAGAGGTTAGTTCCATAACAATCAAAATGTTCAAAACAGACTACACCAGCTGTTTACTTTGCTTACAGTGCGCAAATTAAACAGCTGGAGTATGAAAAGAATTACTTTACTGCATGCCAACTGTTTAGCCATGCTGTAAAGCAAAATAAAGAGGTATAATTACTTGATGCTGAACACATGTAGTTTAGTTTGCGCACTGCTGTGAGTGTAGAAAAATGCACTTTATTAAACAGCTGTAGGATAAATAACTTGCTCTCTTACTCTCAATAACTATGCAATTAATAATAATTGTAGTAGTGGTTTTTTATATTTCAAAATGCAATACAATTTTAATGTATTTAAAGAATTAATTATTAGTTACTAATTTAAAAAAAGTTATTTTGTTATTCATAAAGTAGTGTGGTTTTTCTTTCCCAGATGAAGTAAGGACTGGAACATACAGACAATTATTTCATCCCGAACAACTCATCACTGGCAAAGAAGACGCTGCCAATAATTATGCACGTGGTCACTACACTATTGGAAAGGAAATTGTAGATATAGTACTTGACAGGATCAGGAAATTAGCAGATCAATGCACAGGACTTCAAGGATTCCTTATTTTTCATTCCTTCGGAGGAGGCACTGGGTCAGGATTCACATCTCTTCTAATGGAAAGACTTTCCGTAGACTATGGAAAGAAGAGTAAACTGGAATTTGCCATCTACCCAGCTCCTCAGGTAGGGATAATGTTTGGATTAGCCTCTACTCTATATCCTAATTTTATTTTGTGCTCATTCCTATTTTTAATAAGACCTTCCATTATAAAAATTCATAACATACTCATTGTCCTTTTTTTTCCAAGAACTGTTTTGTTATAATTCCTTATTATTTTTATCTGAAAAACTACCTTCACTTTCTTATAGTTCTATTTAATTCTATTTTATTAACTGTGTTCCACCAATTTGTAAAATACAAGGTTTAAAGTTAAACAAATTTCCTGATTAAGGCAATTGTTTGATAAAGTAGATTTATCGGCTTAAAATCTGTTAAATTGACTGACATAGGTCAGAACGTAAAAAATTATTATTTATTTAAAATCGTTTTAGATAACTTAAGTTTTCAATAATGTTAACTATTAATAACTTCAGTCTTAAAAAGCGAATATATTCATAATTTTTAAAAACCATACTTTTCTTTGGAAATAATTTCTTATTGTAATTCTATTAATATCAATTTTGTTTTTTCCCAGGTTTCTACTGCTGTTGTTGAACCTTACAATTCTATCCTGACCACACACACTACCTTGGAACATTCAGACTGCGCCTTTATGGTTGACAACGAGGCAATCTATGACATCTGTCGCAGAAATTTAAACATCGATCGTCCAACTTACACTAACTTGAACCGGCTCATTGGTCAAATTGTTTCATCCATTACTGCATCTCTGCGTTTTGATGGTGCCCTTAACGTAGACTTGACTGAATTCCAAACCAATTTAGTCCCTTACCCTAGAATCCACTTTCCATTGGTAACCTATGCACCAGTTATTTCCGCAGAAAGAGCATACCATGAACAAATATCAGTTGCTGAAATTACAAACGCATGTTTCGAACCTGCCAACCAGATGGTGAAGTGCGATCCTCGTCATGGAAAGTATATGGCCTGTTGCATGCTTTACAGAGGAGATGTGGTACCCAAGGACGTAAATGCAGCTATCGCTACCATCAAGACCAAGAGGACGATTCAGTTTGTAGATTGGTGTCCTACAGGGTTTAAGGTTGGAATCAACTACCAGCCACCAACTGTCGTTCCTGGAGGAGATTTGGCTAAAGTCCAGCGTGCTGTATGCATGTTATCCAACACCACTGCTATCGCAGAAGCTTGGGCTCGTCTTGACCACAAGTTTGATTTGATGTATGCCAAGAGGGCATTCGTTCATTGGTATGTGGGAGAAGGTATGGAAGAAGGAGAGTTTAGCGAAGCTCGTGAGGATCTGGCTGCTTTGGAGAAAGATTATGAAGAAGTTGGAATGGATTCCGTTGAGGGAGATGGAGAAGGGGCTGATGAATATTAAGTGGCTTCCACAATCTGTTTTTCATTTCATGTCACTTATTATTATCACTATTTATTTTATATTTTTGTATATTGTTCATATCATTCCAAAGATTTGTACAAACAATTAAACAAAACTGACTATGATTATTTCAGTCTATTTAATTATTGAATCCTAATAATTTGTATACTATTATTGTGGGTGTCTTTAATTGGAATAACATTTTACATGGTAGTAATATGGTATAAATACAATTTTTTACAGCTCCACTGCTGTAAGCTTAGTTGAATTGCTGTAGTACAGTACTTAAAAGTTTTTAGTTTTTTATATTTTCGAAGACAACTTAAAAAAAAAACTTTATTTAATTGGGTTGCTTTATAATTATAAAGGACTAGGGGAGACCCCTGCGTGCTCCGCATGCCAACCCCCAGTGGAACCTTCTAAAAACATATGTTATGTTTTATTTACAATAAAGGTGTAGAATTAATAATAACCTTAAAACTAAGATGGTAAATAATGTTAAATGTTCAAATTAAATTATGTCTTATATCTTATAACAACAGTTGTAGTAAAGGTTAAAAGAACCAGCAAGGTCTATACTTTAAAACCCTAACCTAAAAGCTAGAAATACAAAAATAATTGCTTCAAATTTTGAAATCAGCTGTTAATGGAAATATTGGAGCAAACAGCAGCTATATACTATCTGTTATTTTATTAAATTGGTTGCTATGGTAATAAATGTAAATACATGTGTTGGTTTATCATTCTAGGCATAACCTAAGATTTTGTCCGACTAAATTTCCAAATATTGAAATAAAAAAAGGTTTTTATCGAAATGAGTTATATCCTATGTTACTCAGGGATAGTGTAGCTTTTTATTAGTAAAACTATTTTTTCAATCGGTTCAGTAGAGCCAGAGATTACCCCCTACATACAAACAAACATACAAACAAACAAACAAACAAACTTTACCTCTTTATAATATTAGTATAGATATGATTGTCAAAATCAGTATTAAGTTTGATACTAAAACCAATTGTTCGTACTTACTATTACCATATAAATGTAATTCTTCATTTTTCTAGCTTAAGGGTCTGCTCCAGTAAACGAGAAAGCAACAGGAAACGCAAGCGCTTCTCTCTATAACCGTATCTAAACAGTGCAATTTCTTGCAGCTGAGCGCGTTGACAATTTCAAACCTTTTTATAAATCCTTCTTTTGTAATTGAGTGCTTGAAAAAAATCTGAATATTCTTTATAAAATTTTGGATCCGGTTTGCAAATTACTTTTCATTATTAATTTTTTATTGTGTTAAAAAAAAATTCAAACTTTGTAATTACACAATGTCAATTACATTACAAAAGAAAAGCATTTTAAAAAAATCTAAAATGCAAAACGGATGCGTATTGTAATTGTGCTTGGAATGAGACCTTGCAAACAATTTTATGATAAAAAATGAACAAAATAAATGGTTTGAAATTTAACATTGCTCTTATGGGATAAAAATCCAAGATGGCCGCCACCACAGCAGACCCTTAAGGACAAAAAGTATAATATATTTTGTTTAATGTGAAAAATGTATTGCATAGGTCCTGCCAGACATATTTCTTTTGTTCGTTCAACAAATTTTCCAAGTTTAATAAGATCTTTACTTTTAATAAGTTTAAAAAAAATTATGTTAATTAAAAATAAATGGTATTAGAAACTGGCACGTACTTTCTCACAAACATATTTAAATTATTAAGCGGATTCACTGTGACTTCATAATTTTATTAAAGTAGGAGAGGGGATACATTAAAGTAGGGTAACTAATAAATATTATTATTATTATCTAGAAATAAAACTTGTCAATCGATTTCGAACAAACTTGCACCGAACATGTCAATTAGGCTTGCATAGGTGCACGAAAAAAGGTTTTGAAAAACAACCCCCTTTTTGGCCAAAAATCAGTTATTATTAGCTAAACAAGAATTTTTAGAAAGATGCGGTTTTTTGCATATGCTAGAGTACATTAAGTTCTACAAATAAGCCAAATTTTATCAAAATCCTTAGAGCAGTTTTTTTAATAAAAAAATAACTGATTTTTTGTGGGTTTTTGGCCAAAAAGGGGGTTGTTTTCAAAACCTTTTTTCATGCATCTTATGGGCCTAATTGACTTGTTTGGTGCAAATTTGTTCGAAATCGATCGAATAGTTTTCTCTCTAGCTTTGTATAGATACAGACAGACATTTTGTAAAACCCACTTTTTTTGGACTCAGGGGTCCCAAAACGGATATTTTTACAAAAATCTCAACATTGATTTTTTTTGCGATCACTTTATTTTCCCTATACTATAGTATAGTGAGAAAGTAAAAATGATTAGGTGGAATGTCACTAAAGACTTACAATTTCTCATCAGGATGAAACAAAAATTACCTGAACTATACTTGCAGGATTGAGAAAAAATGTGGTGGTTCAGAAATCCTGTAAATTATTTTTGTCTTCAAAGAAACAATTTGTGAAGTGAAGATGATTATTTTGGTAAAACTAGGATAGTAATAAATCTGTAATAATTTTTTCAGGATATTACATTGAACCTTTTAAGGACCAAGCATTTATCCTGTAAACATTAAAGTGCAAATTGATTTTGGGCGAGAGGTTTTAAAAACTGCTCACTATACAAATAAACATATTTGGCAAGCTTTTTTTAAAAAGTCAAAATGTTTATAAATATAATTTTTTGTTTTTTTTTAAATTGATAAATAAACTGACTTTTTAATAAATAAACATATTGTAAGCTGAAATAATTTAGATTTTTATTTTAGAACACCAAAATTAGAAGAAAAATATAAATTGCCTACTAAAATTTTAAGTTCAAATTTTTCTATTTAAAAAACAAACCAAAATTTTACCATGGGAAACTTGATTTTTTATCATGTTTAGGAAATACTATGTTTGTCATTGTGACATAGTTTTGTTTTTGGGGTTATGGGGAATAATATTGTTTATTTGGGGAACACTTTGGTAATGAACACTGGTATTGTATTTGTTTGATTCTCCTCCCATTTAGTTTGGTGAACACAAATATTTATATTGTTTGTTTACCTTTGAGGTTATATCCTATATAATCTTGGTAAAGTTGTTTTGGTTAACACATAAGTTCTATTGATATATACATAGGTTTATTTTCACATAGTTTATAGTTGTTATGTTTCACTTTGTTGGTTCTTAGGTGTTCTATTCTGATCATTATGTTAGTTTAACTGTTCTGTACAAGTTTGTCTGTTCTATATTCCTTTAGCAAAGATACATGGTAAGGTCTATATTGTCGATTAATGTGAATGTTGCTTTGCCAATTCTTTTCAATATTTTGAGTGGTCCAACGTAAATTGTGAATAATTTTGCAGTTTCGCCTAAGCCTTGTCTAGATTGTGGGGACGATTTGGCAAATCATTCTTTTGTAAAGTGGTTATTTTGTGTGTCCTATTGAATTTATCTGCTCTTCTGGCTTGTGTGATTTGGATTCTCGTTTTTGTCCGTTCTAACTTTTGTTCTTATATAAAGGGGTATCTTTTATAAATGGGTTTCGTATTATTTCTGTCCAAAATCTGTGATCTTTTTGATTTAACTGTAATTCGTTAGGCGTGAATTTTGTCGTTTCGTGTTGCAATTCGTTAAGAAACTGATTCATTGTGTCTATACATATTGCTCAATTCCTATGGTTATGTGAACAATAGGTTCGAAGACATCGTTTGATTTCTCGAATAGGTCTTTCTGCCATGTTAGTCATAGGGTGGTATACTGGATTTAGTACATGCTTAATTTTGAATTCTTCTAACTTCTTTGTTCAAATTTTACTCTTGAATTGTGTGCCATGATCAGTTAGTATTCTATTTGGCGGTCCGAAAGTAGGTATATAATCTTTAAACATTTTGTCGGTGACAGCTTGTGCGGTTGCACGTTTTATAATGTATAATTTAACATATTTAGTGAATGTGTTGAGTATAATGAATATGTATTGGACACCTCTGCTTTTTGGTAAAGGTTCGATTAAATCGACAACTATTAGGTCACCTTTGCCTTCACATTTGACTCCACTTGTCTCTCCATATAGTGGATGATTATTATGTTTTCATTTCTGACAAATGTCACAAGTTCCTATGAGTTTTCTTATTCGCCTATATGAAAGCCCACTAAAGAATACTGTTGTGAGGCGACCAATAGGATGGGCGCACAGCGTTGCCATATCTACTAGCCTCGAACACTCCTGGTATTTACCGCTCGAGGCTTGATCGCAAAGTTTAAAGAATTATAAATGCGTTGAGTCAGCCATAGTCAGTTAGAAGCGTGGGAAGAACGTGACAATGAATAATATTAATAGGTAGTTTACCTTGTGTATCCGTCCAAGGTAAACTACCTATTAATATTATTCATAATATTCAATCCAGGAAGCTGTACATACATTATGTCTAACGTGACAATGTCGCACTACGGCAATTGGAGCGTTCAAGGTCTCGGTGTACACAAGCCCGTCCCTCAACGGTATTCTTTAGTGGGCTTTGATATAAACATATTTTTAAATATGAAATCTTCCTGTAATGTTAAGCATTTCTTAGCACAACAGTGAAGGGAATGTTGGTGACACTCTGATACTAATCTGTCAACTAATATGTTAGGTATTACTATCAACCAATTTTGATTATGCTTTTGATGGAGTATATCATTATGTATTTTAAATTTATTTTGTTCATTTGTATTGTCTTCCAGAATTGAATTTAGGGTTGTTAGATATTTTTGTTTAATGGTCGGATCATCTTGTTGAAGTTCAGGTAATGTTTTAAGGTTATCTCAAAGTGTTGAACTGTATTGTCTCTATATGTGCTACTATTAAGTCTGGTGAGCTACGATGGCCGTGGTTGTTAAGGCGTCAATACTTTATCAATCGTCATGGCAACCATCAATGGAAAAGTCCCGGGTTCAATTCCCATTGACCCCGAATAATTTTCTAAATGGTTTCTTAACAGACATCGTTGGCTGTGGTTAGGATTCCACGTAAAACTGTAGGTCTCGTCTTCATTAGCCTTAAGTGCAAAACAGCAAGACGTTAAACACAAAAAAAAAAAAAAAAACTATTAAGTCTGAAGATGGGTTGGTTTGTAATTTTTAGAATTTTCATCGATTCTGACTCTACTTAGTAAATCTGCTAGGGTATTGTCAGTTCCTTTACAATGGATAATCTTTAAGCGATAGTATCCACCTAGTTAGCCTAGCGTTTAATAATCAGCATGTTTTTAAAAAGGTTAGGGCTTTACGATCTGTTATGATTGTTAATTTTGTGTTCAATATATTCTTTCAGACTTTCTGTATGCAGTACACAACTGCTAATAATTCCTTTTCGGTTGTTGTATACCTTATTTCACAATTTTTAAGTATTTTGGAGATAAATATTATCAATTTGGTATAGATGTCCTCCAATTGCAAAATCAAAGCTG
Organism: Philaenus spumarius; assembly: GCA_018207615.1. Lineage (NCBI taxonomy): Eukaryota > Metazoa > Arthropoda > Insecta > Hemiptera > Aphrophoridae > Philaenus > Philaenus spumarius. The sequence goes on from JAGFPH010018511.1 coordinate 12,935, forward strand.
TCTGTAAGTAACATGGTTGATTAGGTATTGGGTGGCTTAGGACATTGGTTTTTAAAAATAACTTTTTAATTTCCTGGAATGTTTCGTCTTCCTTGCTAGTCCAAATAAATTTAGTTTTCTTTGATGTGAGCCTTATGAGTGGTTATACAGTTTTAGAATATTTATCTACACATTTATTCCTCCTAGAAAACGTTTTAATTCCTTTTTAGTGGTAGGGGATGGAAAATTTTGGAAGCATTTAATTTTGTCTGGATCTGGTTTTAGGCATGTGGTTGGGAGGTAATATCCAAGAAATTTCACTACAAAATATTGATTTGTTTAATTTAATTGTCATGTCGGATTTATTAATTTTTGGAATACATATTCTAAATGTCTTAGGTGCGTGTCAAATTCTGGGAAAACTATACCTATGTCATCTATAAGGGAGAAATTTTCGATTGAGTTACTTAATACGTGGTCTAATGCTCTTACCAATGCAGCTTGTAAGGTGGACAGTCCAAACGGGTTCACTACGTATTGGTACACTTTTCCTCGGAATTGGAATGTAGTGAAGTCGTGATTCTGGGTCCACTTCTATCTGCCGATAGGATGAGGTTAGGTCTGGTGTAGTTATCCCACTTTGAATTACTGGCTTTGTCGAGTAGCTCATTTATGCTTCCGTTACACTCGTATTCTGGAGTTATAAGTGCATTGCTTCTTCACATGTCCAAACATACTCTTAGGTCTCCGGATTTCTTTTTGACTACTATTATCGGGCTGACAAACAATTTGATACCTCGATTATATTGTCATCTAACATACTTTGTATCTCCTTTTCCACCGCATCTTGTATGTTGATTGGGATTGGATACGTCTGTGCTCTGTAATTTTCAGGTTTCTCGACTGTGATATTGGTATAATCGACATCTACCTGGTTTCTCGGAAAATATTGAATGATACTTCTTAATAAGTTTGACTATCTGGCTTTTTTCATTGGGTTCCAACTTTTCGTTGTCCTTTACTACATTTTCTATTTCATTTCTAATTTATTCAGTCTCTTGCGCTTCATCATTTATCCATTCTTCATTGTTTTGATTATAATATAAAATTCTGCATCTCTTCGAGTCATTGTATTCATCTCCAAACTTCAACTTTAACATTCCATTGTGTTTATCATACATTATCAATGTGTTTTCGTTGAAGTTTATAGACAATCTCAATAATTTTATATCCATTTCCATTATGCAAACTTTTATTAAATATGGCACTATTATGCAGTATATATTGATTTGCATTACAGTATTTCAGCTTTTAATAGAATTATGAGTGAAATTTTCTTTGACTTGTTACTTAGCGCTGTTGTTATATAGGTGTAGGCCTAATTGTTCGAAATGTTTTAGGTTATCCTTATTGTTTTGGAACCAAGTGTCCGATATGCACGTGATTGAGTTACCTGTGTCGATTAGTGTTTTAGTTGGAATACATTAAGTTTTATTTCTATTTCAGGGCACTTGTAATTTGTTATTTGGTCTTCTGTTTCCAGGTTATTTTCTTGTAACAAGAATACTCTGTCACAGTACATGTTTAGAATTTTCTAATATAGATGTTTTATGTTGTTTTTTGGCATGTGTCCAAAATGTATTTGATTTATTTGCACTGGAGTATGATGTGAAGTAATGGTATGTAGTTGTTGAGGTTCGACTTCACTTGTACAGCTGTTAAATGATTTATTTTTGTTTCTTACACCAGTGCTTTGGAGTTTTTAACGCTGGAATGTCAGTGCTATTCTCCTCAACTGGTTCGTCTCTGGTTGTAATCTCTGGTTTCGTGATAGTAGTAATGAGTTGGCATACCCTCTGCTGTTCGGGTGTTGGGTAGGCGTACTGTCTCCTCTCCTGGTAATTGTTGTTTCCATTGTTCTGGTAACCGGATCTGGTATTGTACTAGGATGTGAATCTAAAATTGGTCTGGATTGGTCCAGGTTGCCTCTTGTATGGTCTGAATTGCTGATGTCATTGTGGTTGACCATATTTCGGGTTGTGCTGGTTAGGTCCATTCTAGTAGAAAATTGGTCGCTGATGTTGTTGATATTTGGGCGGGTTGCTATAAGGGTATGTCCACAATCATGCGTTTTCCCTTTCATCTTCAACTTCGCTTCATCTTTCCTTTCAACTTGTCTTTAGCGCATGCCTTGCGGAATGCCTCTAGAGGCATTTAATTAGTTGTCCACACTTGTTCAACAGTTCATTCCTCACAAGATGGAAAATTCGGACGCATGTTACTTCGGCTCGCATTAAAATGCCAAAGTATTGAAATCTAAAATAAAATATAATTACAACTTACCGTCGTCAATAGTCAATTGTCGTATAAATTCTTCAAACGACGGCCGTTTCGGCTTATTCTGCCATTTTCAAGTTAAAATTTGTTGGATGAATTAATCCGTTGTTACACATCATATATACATTTACACACAAACATTCAGAATAAATTATAATAAACACACAAACAAATTCTATTGTTATATATTTTATATATAACAATAGTCGGAATGGCGATAAGCATAATAAGTAATTCATTAGCAAGTCAAGCTAAACTTGCCAATAGATACATGAACACCAAACTCAAAATTCATAAGATAACACAGGATATAAGGTTTAACAAGACCTGCATCTCCAAAGCTCTAATCCCGAATTATGTTCATATAGTAATTAA
>JAGFPH010018512.1:0-14182 GCA_018207615.1 Philaenus spumarius
ATATCAACGTAGATCCAGAATTACTATTACTATCTTGTTCGTACCTAACTCAATTGTGTGCTACAGAAGCAATATGAAATATACGAAAACTTAAAATTTAAATAATTAATTGTATACTTCATTAAACACAAAAATGGAGTTTTCAGGATATAAATATAAAATACATTAGACATCAAAACCGTTCATCAAAACCAAAAGGAAAAGTTACAGGTTACACATTAAACTCCCTTTAGTTGTAATTAATCCTTAAAATTTTACTTTAGATCGTAAACTCTTTCAGTCGATTGGTTCAGGTAGTAAAATTCGATACATAACTTTTAATGGCCCTGTGAAAACCTTCTACTACGTTCGGCTAATAAAGAATAAGTTTATCGATATTAAATGTTCCATAACTGAACTTATTGCTTGATTTTAACGATAGAAATAATGATGTCTTCATAATAATTTCTTTAATGATTTAATAAACTATATTTAATTCTAACATTTAATTTTGTTTTATTATGAGGAATTATTGTACTTTTGTTTTTTATTTCGGAAGAGATGTGTGTTGAGATATAATTTCCACTTATAGACATTCAATGTTTTAAACAATTAAAACTTCCTATTTTCTTAATAATTATTTGCAATTCACAGATCGAAAATTTCAAATATTGATTACAAAGTTATCGAATCAGGAGTATGATCAGCAGTGAACAACTTCAGAAAACTAGAAAGTTTATTACATAAACCATGTAAATTTATTTACATGGTAATTCGTATTACGTCCCACCGTACGATTACAATCAGTTTAAAGTATTGTGACACTTTCAAATAATTTTATTAAAATATGAAGTTTTGTACGTTTTAAAATATACAATATACACATAAGATAGCACGTGTTGTTAAAAGTGATCACTGCCTTGTATGATGACTCCTTTAGAGTGTAATGTAAGTGAAAGCAGCATAATTACCATTTCAATGTTTACAATTCTTGCTATTAATTGTATAACTCTTGAGGCAAAACGAAACATAATCAGTGTGAGCAATATAAAATTAGTTTGCTATTATGAATAAGTACTAAACTGTTCAACAACAGATTAGGTTATGTGCTCCATGCAGAAGGTAAATTGCAAATCAAAGGCGAATACAAGTTATATATTCGGGTTAAGAGAACAATAAGATCACTGACCATTGTTTTGTTATCTTCGGGTGTGGTATACCCCCCAGAGGTACTGGCGTCCGGGAAAATTGTAGAACATTTTATAAACATTTTCTACAATTCATGTTTCAATACTGTTTTTAGTTGAGACTTAGTTCTCTCTCATCGCTGCTATGTAAGTCAAACATGCCAATTTGAAAGATTTTCTTATAAAAAGAATTTGATTGGTTTCACAGTTGTTTATTTTCTGCTTGATTTAAAATGGACTATCTTGTATTTCATTTTTTAATAAAGGACTGTTTTCAAGAGCTTACAAGAAAAGAGAAATTTATATGACAGAAAAATGTTTTGAATAAAATTGTTGACATTAATTATGTGTCTACTTAGACTACCTAGCAGAATATTACACTGCAAAACCGTATTTAACGAATGCATAAATAATTGAATCGTTCAAGATTATCAATTGACTGCATAACTACCGGTACTTTATCCATTTTTCCAGATTTTGTTGGAGTCCCGGCCTTCCCCCTTATATTCACCCCCTGATTTCAATTCACTTTTGTTAACACCTGACAGTAGATAAAAAATTAAGATACTCTGGCAGTTAATAGCTAATAAACTCTTCAACAATGCAATGATTATATTTTTATAAATACATCTAGTTGGATGAACCAACAGCTAATAGTTAGTAACAACTTTATAAAATATTTTACAAATAAATATATTTTTCAAGAAATGTTTAATATTTTTAATACTCTAAAAATATATTGTTTTTTGTCATCATATTTTAATAGCTTTTGAGTAGGAAATTGGTGCTTACAGGTAGTGACGGTAATTAACAGAATTCAGTATTCAATGTGTAATGATGATCCTTTAAAAACACTTGTTTCAAGCCACCCTAGACCTGAATTTAACAATTAAATTTACTAATGAACTTAACGCTAATTATCTGCTACAAAAAAATTAAAACATTAGGTTAAATATATATTTAAATAAATATAAATAAAAACGTTGAAATCAATAATAATACGTTTACTACATATTAAAAAAGCAATAAAATAATATACAGTAAAGCTTTTTATACACTTAAAAAAAAAAAAATCACAGTAGAGGAATATTTTATTGGTTTTTTGATATATATATATATATAAGAGGCTTTGTACTGACTAAATGGCGGAATGACAGACAGAATCAACGTGGATCAAAAACTACTTTCGAACATCTAAAAGGTGTATTCTTATGGGAACATAGACGCACACTAAGAAAGAATTGTTCAACATTTTCATTTTAAAGCTTAAAAGTAGTAACATTTGGGATTTCACTCCCAGCCTATAACAGATAAAACAGCTGTTCGGATAAAAAGCTTAGCAACTCTGTTTTTTTTACATTCATTACAATAGCAACCAACTCAGCAAATTTAGAATCAGTTTATTATTATTCACATAAAACAGCCTTTTTAGTGATTAATAAACTATAAGCAAACACAAACAATAATCAATAAAAAATGCTTACCGTATTGTTCACTAAAAACATGTGTTATTACATATTATAAATAAAACAGCTGATTTAGATAAGAATATTTGACATAAATTTAGGTTAATCCCACAATGAAACAAAATATCTTTATTTGCAACCAATTTGGCAAATTTATAACTATGGTAATTATTATTGTTTACAAATATTTTTTTTAGATTATACGTACAAGCAAATATAAAGTTTACTGTATTAAAGTTAAAAATCTGGTGTTACATTTTATATTGTTTCCTTTAGTTTGAAATACGATAAATTGTTTAAAATGTTGATTATTGAACATTTAAATTCTAATGGTAAAATTACAACGCATGCCGCAATTACTGCGGATGGTGATTCATATTGTGATCTCTGTCTTACTTTAGCTATGTGTAGGTCACAATATTTATTTCCGTGTGAAAATATCAAAGTATGCAATAATGTGTATGCATTGGCTTCAGTAAGGGTATCAGCCTGGGTTGGTGAGCAAAGCGAGCAGGGGCGGACCCCTTAGTCAATAATAAGGCATTTTTTACGTATTTAAAAAGCAATAAAGGAGTATACTATAATGATTTTTTGATACTTCTTTGAAAAGAAATTTACCGTAGATTATAATTGAATGTGTGGTTATTGCTTTTTATATTTGTTAATTTTATGATAAATGTTTTTACCAAAACCCTTACTTTTAACTATTAAAATAAATAACAATAAATTAATAATAGTTTTTATTTATTTTTACTGTAAGACTATACTTTCTCACGCACTTGAACTGAAAAAAACAAACTGCCCTTAAGACTGGTAAGACAAAAAGGTTTCATTTATCTTCTACAAACTTACAATACATTTTTTTTGCTTTGTTTATAACTCTATTAACATTGTAAGTTTAAGTTAGTTGATATTTTTGTACATACGTACTATTACTAAAGAATGTTTTTTTTATTTGTGAAAAACGACAGTGCTAATGTTGCCAGTGCTTATCTTTAATCTATACTATTTCTAGCTGGCCCGATCTATAGTAACTTTGACCACCAAAACCCCCCCTAAAATTTTGATTTTTTTGAAAACCTTTCTTAGCGAGCACCTAGGGCCCTAGAGGAAGCTACGTACCAAATTTCATTCCAATCCGTTCGGTGGTTTTTGAGATTTCGTGATGAGTGTGTGAGTGGTATTTGGATTATATATCAATCGTTAGTAAACAATAAATTTGGCATAATTTTACTAGTGATTGGTATTTGAATTACGTTAGTAAGCCTTTTTCCTGGATTGAGTCTATTACCTAACATAAAAACACTGTTGGCTGTGAAAAATAATTACCTGGTTTTAAATTTGATAATTTCATCACTATGGTAATAAATCTAAACGCATCCATGAAATTAGTGTTGATTTAGTAGGCCTATAGGATTAACCTGAAATTGTGTTAAGCTTATAAGCCAATTCAGCTATTTTATTCGTAACAACAGATATTTGTAATAATTTTTGTTTATTTTTTATTTGGGTTTGTTTTTATTTTGTCAACATAACCAAAGAAACTATTCGTTATAAAAAATAATTAACTGATTCTAAATTGCCTAAGTTGGTTGCTATGGTAATGAATGTAAATAATGCATTCAAAAATCGTGTGTTTTATCAGAATAGGCCACACCTAGAATTGTAGAACTGTGCTTCCAAGCTTTGTATTCAAATCAGCTGCATTATGAGTGCATTACCCGTATTTTCATAATTTTCAACCTTTAAAAACTATATTTTGTAAGATCCTTTCTTAATGCTCTTCTACATAGTTATTATAAAGGTACCCTGAATCATCAGCTATCATAGTTTTGGCTGATCGTTGATCAGTCAGTCAGAACGGATTTTTATATACAGATGTTTTCCCAGTAGAATTATTAACACACTACAGAGCTTCATGGATTGCTAACAAACGAATCAGTCTAGGGACTTGAAATTACATAACCCTCTGCTGTAAACCTAGAAAACCTGTAAACCTGGCAATAAACCACTCGAATGTTCAAATATATTTTATTTTAAGATTATTCTTAAGTTTTAGTTTTATTATCCATTATAAAATGCGTACATGAAAAAGTGAACGTTACTGTCTTTATCCCTAAAAATGAATAAATTCATCCTTGTTAGGGGTCCTATAAATTTGCCCTAAAATAGACACATTATCGATCTTTTCATGACAATGAACGAACGAGTGTTCCATTTTCCTTAACATTATTTATGTATGTGACTTTTAGTGAACTAAAAGTCAACCATCATTTTCTAAATATATCTTTTGTATTTAGGGTTGCTTCTACCAAAGTATTAATCCTCTATTAGTTCCTTTAGTAGGGGAGATAAATCTGTCCTTTATAGAATAACATACCCTTTCTGTTACAAGTACAAAGTCTATCTATGTCTCTCCTTCAAATAATATTATTCCTTAAAGCATTAAACTTTGTATACAATAATAATTGTTTCTGTGCTCTTATCTCAAGAAATTTATTCATTTTTTAACTTTATAATCAAAGAAGCATTAAGTATTAGTTCAATTAAATTTTTTCACAGATAAAATTAACGAGATTTTATGTTTTATTTTAAAATTTTAAATGTATTTTTAACAATTACTTTTTTTTAACTTACCAAGTTTGTTGTAAAGATCCGACTTTTTAGTTTCTAAGGTTGGAAAATATTTTATTTAAAATAAATTAAATTTTAGCCAGTTGATAGTATGCTATATTTTCAAAGGACAATAACAACGCGCATGCGCAAACCTCAATGGTTACACAGGCCTGCACGGTTATAAAGTATTGTAGTTGAAATTGTGAGGTTTTGTGAAGAAGTTGATCTTTCGTTTTGTACAGTATATTTGGACTTTAAAATATACTTTTGGACGATAATGTTTTAGATTACACGATTTAATTTACTAAAATTTGTATTGCTGTAATCTTTGGTAAAATGATAAGTAGGTCTTATGATACTATTTAGCTATGGTAATATATTTGATTTTACTTTGATTTAAAATTCTAAAGATCAACAAAGTTCTACAATTGACACAAAAATACTGAACAATAAAAAGTGATCAGAGAAACATATATATAAGTACTACCGTTGAAACAATGAAACACGATTTATCTGAAGCTTTGTGAGTGCTTGAATAAACATTAAAGTGGTTTTGCAAACAGAACTCCAAACTGACGTAAAGAGTATTCGGGCGTTTTACCAATCAATACTTAGACCAAACTGTGTTGAGCGTTACTTTGAAAGTTAGTATTGTTACGTTGTACAACCTGTATGTAACCCACATTGATAGGTTCTGATGACAAATTAAATACAAAATTTGTGCAGTTAAAAATCTATTCAAAATTCCTCTTCTAATGTACATTACCTTAAGAGGGCGCATGGTGCACAAACTTCCGCAAGGGAATCGGTTTTTTAAATAGTGAGAAATACCGAAACAGTACAGCCTCCTCCACCTGTTACATCCTTCTTCAGCACCCCCTCCTCATTTTCCCCAATTTTCACCCAGTTGCGTCAAGTTCGCTTGTCACAGCGGAAGTTATTGTTTACCGTGCGGTCGTTTGTACAACACGCTGCCCTATGTGCTAGTAGTATTGGTGCAAGGTTTTTATATTTTTAGTTAGTAAATACTCTACTAGTGTACTTCAAATGGATCAGGAATAAGAAAGACGATTACTGGATTTACTAGCAATTATTGAAAAGGCAGAAAACCAGGAAATACGTGCATCAGAGGAAGAAAAAGAGCGTCTCAGAATACAATAATTGATTGCAGGCCCTAACAATTCTTCTGGTATCGATAATACTGACGAGAATCTAATAAAAAGAGAAAGATCGGAGATGGGATTCAGATGATGGAGAGGATTTCAGCGGCCATGACATTACACAAAATTGTAGACGTCACTCGAAAATGTATCAGACCGAAAAGAAGACTTCAATAACAAAAGTAACGAACATTTTATTTTTGGCAAGGTAAAGTTACAAATTTTGATACACATATGAATATTTCAAATTTACGTGGCAAAGCCCGGCGTCACAATGTTATACAAAGAGAGAGGATTACAATGTGTGCGCTTACAATGTAGTTTACGAATGGTGAAGCCTTGACTAAAAAAACTTATTTTAATACTTTGAAGCTTTTCTTTGCGGATTCCTTGGTAGACAAAATTGTAGATTTTACTAATATTTGGATATACAAAATCGATCAAGCTTTACCCGAGAAAGAAGTGCTATTTCTACCAATGGCGATAAAGTTCACGTTCACGCTGCACTTTGGCTACTGTTTCTGGCTGGGATGTTAAGGCTAGCTTAGAAGATTTGTGGGTATTAGATGGTCTGGGCAAAGTATTTTAGAGCAACAATGTCGTTAAAACAAATGAAGTTATCTATCTTAAGTCTAATTATTGTATTAATTTCAATTACTTCTTTTGTATGGTGACAATTTAAATATATTTGAATTTCAGTAATAAATATACGTAAAATAAAAGTTATTTACTACTTAATTAATCCTTATACCATATATTAACATTAAAAATTCATTTAAAATTTGCTTAGTGAAAATAATAAAGTACGGTATTTTGTACACCACGCAACCTAATAAGTTATAATAAGTAAAGGGTTAATTTAGCTGCTTGCAGTCAAAACAATTTATAACTCTTAACTAACTAGAGCTGTGTGACGTAATCAGTTAGTGCGTCGAGTTGCTTGTAACTGTCGGAACCTAAATACAATTGCGCAGAATTGGTAATCGGTACCAGAAGTCTTGTTTGCATTCAGGGCCTGCGCAAAACGCTGTCGCTCTCCTTTATTAATATGTCGAAGAATAATAATGTTCAGCTAAATAAAAAACAGTATTGTGTGTCATTAAAACTTTTATGAAGTGTGTTTCGTAATAAAAACTATGTTTAACTATCTGCAAAATTATTATCCTTAAGCTACATTTGGAGTAACTACGATACAAATTATGGAAAAAAATTGCAAAAATTAAATTACAATGCTAACAATAACTTAAACGGAAGAACTGCTAGAAATAATCTAATAATGTTAAACTTAAATTTTGTAAATAATTAGTTTTAGAATATAAAACAATAAAACCACAGTGACTTATTTAAAAGTATCTATTTTATATTAAATGGTGCTTCAAAGAAAAGTTAACTCTTACCTCTGGAAGGTTGACCGGAACTTCAAAAATGCGTATCTTCTTGAAAGCACTTTTTATTAAGAACAAGTTTTACTCCATATTAAAATAACCACAGCTTAAAAATGGAAGGGTCATATTAAAAAATAACAGAAGTTTTATCAATATATTAATATGTGAATATCAAAAATTGAAATATATTTTGACTTATTTATTTTAAAATAAAAAGAATACAAAGTACCATTTGAAATGCACTGTGCCATAAAAGTACAAAAAAAGAAAAATAATAACGTGATGTTGCCGTTAAGACAGGAAAAAATTTAATGAACTAGGAATAACCTAAATTTGTGTTTCTAAGCTGGTTATAAGAATCAGCTGTTTTATCTATTATTTTAAGCAGTTGGTTGCTATTGCAATGAATATAAACATTTATTTTTGCAAGTCATGCATTTTAATGTTTCATACACACATGATTTTTCTATACGAAACCATTCAAACAATGAAATAAAACCATTTGTATTATATTCATGGCTGTATGAGCTAATATCCCTTTGTTTTCCATTCGTAAGAAAATATAGTTTTAAAATTATACAAATACTTAGCGTTGTTTCTTTCAAATAAAATGATCACTTATCTTTTTTACGTAGTAAAATTATTCTATATTTTAACAGTTGAATTGTTTACTTTTAAGAAATTGCTAATGTTTACTAAATATTTATCATTAATTCCATCAAGCTTCCCACTCTATTCCTAATAGCGTCAAGGTAAGAATTAAGAATTGTAAGAAATTCCAATTGATTATGTGAAAAACAAAATAAACAGAATTTTGTTACATTACAAAGACAACTGATCGAACTTCGACCACAGAGGTTACTAGTTTATACTCTTTAATAGACAAACATAATGCATTTTTGTTTTCTAATAGCCTATATGTATTCATAAAAAAAGTAAAAGTCGTCTGACAAATTACCCTGAAATAAGAAAAACATCATCGTGTGAATGTGACTTTTGTATCCTCCTTTAAAACTTGCTTAGAATCTTTTGACCACTTTATTAACAAGATAAAACTATATTTTTCTTTGCCACAGAGAATAACAGACATATATCTCTAAGTATTTGAAAGTTTTGGTTCCGAACTGTACAAGATAAATACACAAAACTTGCACCGTTGTTTAATTTTATGTTAGCACATTTATTTTTACAATAAAATCATTATTTGTATTACTAGCGTGTCATTTGGTAATGTTTTACTCAATTTTGGATAGTAATAAATGGTAAGCATTTTAAATAAAAATATAAAGTTATAGTATAAATATGATTTTGTGTTTGGATAATTTATGCTGAATATTATTTATTATCTGTACTCGTAGGTCAACGTTTAAAACTTCGTGTGAATAACATTTTAAACAAGGAAAATTTTCAATAAATATGATAATTAAACTTATCTTAACTTATTATTTAACTTATCTTTTAATTACAATAATGAAACATTTTTTACATTATACAAGGTGGATTCAATCATATTTTATTATTGAAGTTATAAAAACTAGTGTGTTTATATTTATATAATCGATATAGAATGTGGACTTATATTAGTATGTTAATATTGTTGAGTGAAATTTATCAGTACTCTCTTAGAATATAGTATATTGTAAAAAATACGTGAGTGTACCTGATTTTTAATGAATTAATATCAAATAATAACCAAACATAACGGCACTTTGGTAATGGATACTACTGTTGGAAGTTCATAAAAACAGTGTTGCGATAGAAAGCTAGCATGAAAGAAAAATAGTTTTTATCTTTGTAGAGTTCTGTAGATTTCTTTCCGAATTCACGACCATATTCTAGAAAGTGACTCATAATCATTGTTGGCCTCTTGAATGAAAGTAGTGTCCCTGTGTTCCCGATGATGTGACAGTCTATATGGAGGTAAATTCCATGTGTGACCGATCTTGTTACATGAAACAGTGTTTTATTTACAGTATTTTTTGTTAGTTTTTACGAATATTTTATTTGTTTATATTTGTGTATGTACATGATTTTTTTTTATTCATAGTTTAAATACATTCATACCCTTGTCTTATAAACTGTATATATTATTTTAGTTATAACGAAAGAGCTGAAGAAAAGACAGTATTTAACGATTTTTTTTTAAAATTGTATATAACAAAATGTTTACCATTTTTGGTACACTAATACAAAGTATTTCAATTAAAAACGGTGTTTTAAAATATTTTCATTATAATTTATCTTTATATGTTTAGCAATTGTATTAATATGTTAATATTATTATAAATATTTGTTATCATATTATTTATATTGTTTGATAAGTTTACATTTGTATTCCTGCAATTGAGGAATAAATTATAATGTATATAAGAAACGTTGCATTATAGATAATATATGCGTATATTAATATCTTTAATTTGTGTTAACATTGTTATTTCTGCATAAACATTTTAAAGTATGTAATCAAATATTTATTGTTTGTAATAATATAACATGTATACAGATAATTTAGTGCTTCATTACATGGCACTAAATTCCATATGTGCCTGATTGCGTTTCATTATCAATGCGCCCGACGAAGGCTTAAAGTGCTTTATACATCTTTCATTGAGTTAGCGTCTTAGAAAATTAAATGAGAAGCACAGACGTTCAAATATTTGACCATATTAGGCAACAAGGCTTTTAACACTAAAAATAATTACGGTTTCCTTATAAATTTAAAACACTGTTTCCAAATTCCATTTGTTTTCATCTCACCTTGATTATATTATTTACAATCGTGAGATCCCTAGCATTTTAGATATTAATTTCTAACGAGAAACCTTAATTACCAATTTGCATGCAAATTACACGAATTTCTAATTAGTAAGCAGATAGAATTACACTTTCAACGATTATCAAGCAAGGCAAATGTTTTAAATGCTATTTGCGTCAACATTCTACGGATTCCTTAATACATACACTTGAGTAAAATTACCTATTACTTTTATATTTATAGTTATTATTATTTAAAGTAAAAACACACCTTGATCACTGCAAGACTAAATATATCTAGATGTTTAAACGCATGTCTGACAAAACTGGTGTTTTCTACTTTTACAATAACATGTAGGCCTATATTAGTAAATACTAAGTCGAAAATCAACAGTGAAACTAACTTATACAGTGTAATTTCGTTCTTTTGACAAGAAACCTATTTCGTCCATGTCTAAGAAAGTTATAAAATCCCTTTAGATCGTCTTATGCACAACATATTCCTCTGTGGTAACTTATTAATAAACAGAATCTAATGCACTGTAAATGGTTAGTAGGGAAATTGATTGCAGCCATCTAGGTTTACCTGGTAAGTTTCTGTTGATGGATGTCCATATTTTTTTAAATAATAGTTTTTTTTCATACAACAGCCACTTATTGCGTACCTACAAAGAAAGTAGGCTAATACAAGAGATTTCAACAGTTTAAATCAACCATTGTTAAGTTATCAAGTGTTACTAAAGCTGAAACATAATACATAAACTAAACTGAAAAAATAAATCTAGTGTACTAGTAAATTCATAAACTAATAGTTTGACGAATGAGAAGAAATTATTTAAGAATAATACCAATAACACTAATTCTTACACACACACGTTTATAAATTAAACTAGTTTAACCTAGCTAGAGATAAGCTACATATTTAAAACCTCAGGAAACCTATTTGTAAAATACCTAAATCCACTCCTTTCAACCTATGTCAACAAATTGTATGACTTGTGATACATCAAGTAGAAACCATTTATAAAACATGCATTTCTGAGGTAATATAAAAAAATTGCCTAACGTATTTTTACGTTAATCCAAAAACCATGTTAACCATTTTTCAGGTCACTAGTAAAGAATTTAAAGTGAATGTGCAGTATGCAATTGAGGCGTTTATTACAAAAATAGCACTTGTCAAAAAAAAAAAATCAAAATTGAGATAAAGGGAATTTTTATTACTTGCCCAACCTGTGGATGTTCTGCATTTGTTATTTCTCACAATAACAACACAAGTCCTCTGTAATATAATGTTGAAAATAATACGATTCCACAAAAATAACACTTGTCAATAATGGTTTCTTACAAAAACAGCTGATGTCAGGCACATGTGTTGCTTTTGCAAGAATTTTGTTACTGGCACCATCCACACAAAACTATAACCTCAGAAGAACTATCAATATTTTATTAGTTGACTGTTTTATTGGTTGAATTTTTTCTATTATAATATTATTATGTCAGTTCCAATAAAAAATGTAGAAAAGCAAAGAAGGAAGGCGTTATTAGAGATAAACAAGTTCAAGGATTGGCACATGTTAACCACAAAGGCAAGTTTGTAAAGGAGACATGTATTGGAGAAGATTGCAAGTAAATAGGCCTATATGTTTGTAAATTATTATACTGTAAACATAAGTTCAATACCAGAATAGCTTAAAAAGGTGCTTCTGTTAAATAAATTTTTCTTATTTCCATTATGTTAGCAAAACAACAATCATGTGAATTTCCATTTACAATAGCTCTTTTTAGCCCACCTACAGATTTATAATTTAACCTAAAAATACGTTTTCTAGTTGTTAGTTGTCTGTCTTGACTAAACAGAGATATCATTTAGAACAATACTTTTCGGCATTGAAAATTAAAGCTGCAATAGGACTAATTATTAACAAGAAAATAACAATAGGTTATTGTTGCTTGTTTTTCTTCTGTTTTAGCTGCAAGCGGTTTAAATGTTTTCAAATTACAACCAATAGCCAAAGAGAGAAAATTTTTCAAAATTTTTATGAAATACCATAAAAAAATCTTCAAGACAGCCACTTAGCTATTAATAAGGTAAAGCAAAGGCGGTCACGCAAATTAATCGAAGAATCCAACTCTTCCGATTCAGAAGGTGAAAAAACACCTACCTTGCCTGCTAATTACCATCATGTTGCAGCATATCACTTTAAAGTAAGAGTTAAAATAAGTGAAGATTCCAATGACTTCAAGAAAGCAAGTATGTACAGCAGCATTTTTAAGTTTTCACTCCATTGCTGCAGCAAGATTACGATGTATTCAGTAAAAACTCTGTTCTTCTGCATATCACCTATTGATAAAAGAGGTAAACATGGCAATAATGCCAAAAAGAATTCCAACTTCTGTTGAAAATCTAATTTCCCATCACATACAGTCTTTTAAACCAAGACAGTCTCAATATTCTATCAGGAAAAATCCTTCCAGGTACTATTTACCAGACACTTTAACAATTAATAAAATGCATAAGTTGTTTATTGAAGAATATCAGATATATATTTCTTATAAGGTGTACTGGAACATTTTCAAAAAAAAATTAATATAAAGTTTGGAATTCCAAACACAGATACATGTAATTTTTTTATTTAACGTCACAGAAAATATTAGCAGCTGAGAATGATGTAGAGAAAGTTAATTTAGAAGTTCAAAAAAAGTCCATCTGGCTAAAGCAGAATCATTTTACACGCTAAAAGGAAATTTCAAATTGAAAGCTAAACAAGGGCAGGCAATGGTACTTTCTTTTGATTACATGCAAAATTTACCGTTGAACCATATTCGAAATAATGCAGTATTCTTTTCTCGACAGTTGTGGTATTATATATTTGGGATCCATAACATGCATGATGATAGTGTCGCAATGCATGCCTATGATGAGACTATAGGCAAAAAAGGAGCTAATGATGTATCCTCTAATATTTCATTATCTGGTGAATAATGATATTACATCTCGTAATTTAATACTTGTAAGTGGTGGCTATCCCGGACAGAATAAGAATTATGTAATGGTACATTTTCTGTATTGCTTGGTACAAGTTCAACAAATTTTTAATAGTATAAAGTACGTATTTCATATCCGAGGACACTCTTACTTACCAAATAATCAGGATTTCTCTCTGATTGGAAAACTTAAAAGTAAGGTAACAGTTGAAACTCATGCTGAATGGGATGCTATAATAGTACTCCCATCTCCATACTCCATTTCCATTTAAAGTAATAAAAGCAAGTAAAGACTTATTTTTTAATATAAAAGCTGCAACTGATCCCTACTTCACAAAAACACCTCGACCAGCAGTTAAACGTCAGAGTTTACGGATGTAGAATTTCAAAGACTAGTGAGTTTTTAAATGTAAAAGATACTTATGACGGACCATGGCTTAAATGCAATGTTCGGAGCAGGAAAGTACTTCCAAATGAACTATCATTACACAAGTTATATGATGGTGCACTACCGATTAATCCTTCTAAATTAAGATATCTTCTATCGTTAAGTAAAGTATTATCCAATCCAATGAACCGTGCTTTTTATGAATCTTTGCAGCCTACACCTAATACTCCAAATAATGACTATAATATAGATGAAGACA
>JAGFPH010018514.1:0-10422 GCA_018207615.1 Philaenus spumarius
AAAGTTTCAAATTAAGCAATAGCGAAGCATTGCCGGGTCCACTAGTAATATATAAAGATATTCATTTTGTTTGGATAAAATCCCAAAAACGTTACATTCTAGTACGACAAACCTAAATCAAGTTTTATTTCCGGTAAAAAACTTGCTTCCGGCTGTTGGATTTTTTGGCTAAAGAACTCGCCCGAGCGACTTAGGAAACCAACGTGTGTACTACAATTTGTACCAAATTGGACGTAATATGCGGCCGTTAGAGTGCGAATACATATACACTGTACATAAATATAATTAATTTTGAATGACACCCCAAAACATGTGCTCGTGACTATGATCGGTGCTCATTGACCACTCAGTCTCAACATGAGTGTCATTGCAATAGCTCATCTTTCCTATGGAAATTGTCTAACAATACTGTAACAATAACGCTACTCTACCACGGCGCAAGTTATGTGATGTGCAGTACTCCTAAGTAGATACCAGTAACCATGGACCGTATCAACCATAGTGAGTTTAAGAAAAGCATGTAAAAATAACAGAATTCAACCCTGGGAATTCCATATCGAACACCTCCATGTTTACCAACCCCTAAATTTACCTTCGCTGTTGTGTCCTATCAATTAGGTAAGATTAGAATAGTTTAATAAATAAACCACTTATTGTTTCGAGAAAAGATTCTCTGAAAAATCTAAGCGGCAATGCACGGTGTAGACTTTTAACATTTGAACAGTTTAAGATTCTCTCCCAAATTTAGTCACACCTGAAAAGATAAGAAAATGAGTCACCGCAGTGCGAGAAGAAAGAGAGAGAGAGAGAGAATAATGTCTACTCTATTCGTCATAGACAGCCTACGAGCATGCGTCACGTGCACTGTGTTAATACGTAGCTTAGGAAACTAGTAGACGCTTGCGTATTATATTGTAGATTAAATAATAGTATATTTCATCACTAGGACCGAAAGTGACGCTTTTTGATACGAGCTCAAGTTTAATGACCGGAATCGGAAAATGAGCGAGGATCAAAAATCCACTTTTGACCCGTGTGATTAATATATTAATAATAATTTTTTTTTCAAAATAACCTATCGTTTCTCAGTAACATTTCTGAAGTACAATGACAACATAGTTTACGTTTACAGCACTACTAAATTATTGAGATTAACTGATTTTAATATCAACAGCGATACACCTACCAATAAATACCTACCTTAATTAATTCTAAGAATTTATATACCTAGGCATTGATTTTTAAGATAATGTCTTCGCTGTTTTATTCTGTCCTTATTTTATCGCTTTCAACCGAGAATAGCCGCAAACATTACATGGCAACAATACATTGTTTAAGATCACTAAATTAATTGGAACAGCTGATATCAAATCATCGTGTAATATTAACAAACACCATTTTAATACACTGCTACCGATACTTGATCAAACTCCTACTATCCTGACTAAAAACATCAGTACCCGGTACATCTCTGTTCAACACGTTCACTGCTAAGGACGCACATGTGAGCTTGATATAGAACACCATGAGAAGCGGCCGACGCACAGTGCTTCGCAAGCCACCCCCCACCCCCCTTTAGGGAGTATTTTCGATACAAAATGAATTGCGTGCTTCACACGCTAACCCCCGTAGTATTGGGAGAATTTTCAATACAGAGAGCGTTGCGTGCTTCGCACGCCAATGTTAAGTATATGCGCATATACGCAAATGTGCGTCCGCTTTAAAATATTAGTGATTATCCTTATATATAATTCTGTAAGCGAAATTTTCGATTCAAAATTGTGGGAATTTGGTAAATCGGAGGATGATGGGAGAGGTATAAAATTAAAGGTATCGATTCAAGGAACGAGGGAAAAATATAAGTTTTTTCTAAAACTAAAAACTAAGGTGTTTTTGGGGCCCCCGAAAAAAGAAAAATCCCCATAAAAAATACATTAGAATTTAAAAACATGTGCTTTGTTTACATTAAAACATTTATTTGCTATTAAACAAATAAATTTAAAACATAAAACAGCTGTTCTGTAGTTTACATTAAAACATTTGATATTAAATAAATAAATTAAAAACATAAAACAGCTGCTCTGTAAAATAATATGACAAAAATAATAAAAATTATTATTATAAAATAATGTTAATTAATGTATGTTAATGTAAATTATATTTTTAAATAAAATCTGCTACTTATTAAACTATAAAAGATACACGTTGACACACACATAGAAGAGAAACCTTATAAGTGTGATTTTTGGAAGGTTGTATGGCTGTTCTATTAACATTATATACATCTATACTAATATATTATAAAGAGGTAAAGTTTTTTTTTTTTTTGTATATAGGGAGTAATCTGTGGCACTACTGAACCGATTGAAAAAATAGTTTTACTAATAAAAAGCTAGACTTTCCCTGAGTAACATAGGCTATAATTCATTTCGATAAAAACCTTTTTTATTTCAATATTCGTAAATTTAGTCAGGTTAGGCCTAGAATGATAAACCAACACATGTATTTACATGTATTGCCATAGCAACCAATTAAATAAAATATCACATAAAACAGCCTTATATTAATATTTCCATTAACAGCTGATTTCTAAATTTGAAGCAATTATGTTTGTACTTCTAGCTTTTATATAGGGTTTTAAAGTGTAAACCTGAGCCTTGCTGGTTATTTTAACCATTAGACCTATTATAACTGCTGTTATCAAATATAAGAAATAATTTGATTTGAACATTTATCATCTTAGTTTTAAAGTTATTATTAATCGTACAACTTTATTATAAATAAAACATAACATTTGTTTTTAGAAGGTCCCATTGGGGGTTGGCGTGCGGAGCACGCAGGGGTCTCCCCTAGTTACGTAGAAAGGTTCAAAAATAAAAAATAAAGTAATTTCTACTCATTCAGGCTATAAACATTAAAAATAAAAGGTCAGGTCATGGCATAGGAAATACGAAATTTGCGTAGCAGTGAACGTGTTAAACAGATTTACTGTGGCTTTATAAAAGACATCTTTGCACAGGTAACAACTACACTGAGTGAAAGGTGGCACTTAACTGCTCACCTGTCCTCATGAGCGAACAAGTGGACGTTTGGTAAGTTGCTGGGCGGTGTGAAAGGGGCTCCGTGAAAGGACGCTCAGTACTCCGGTGTGAAAAGGCCTTTAACCTTTTGCACTCTATTTATTTGGCACTTGGCTGCTCCACCAGCTCCAATTAAAATATTACTGTTTGAAGAATTATTTTTGTAAATTCGCTAAAAAATTCCTATAAACATAAGTTATTATATATCATTTTGTTCGGAATAAAACAGAGAATAAGGAAAAAATTGTTGAAAGATTAAATAAAAAATGTTTCATTGAGTAGGCCTATTTTGAATATAATCGGTCAAAAAATCAATAGATTATTTTGTTTTGTAATGAAATTGTTTTGTTAAAAAAACATTATATTAAAAACTAAAAATTTATTTTTTATTTTTTACTGGTTTTTTTTAGTACATATATATATATTTTTGAAGCTTGCTTGGTTGCTCTTAAGTTTGAATCTGTATGATTTGTATGTGTGAGAAGTTTATAATAATAACTTAGATCAGTTCTTATTAAATTACATAATTAATTTAGAACAATCTGCTACACATTAGACCGAAAACCACAGATTCTACACTTGTTTAGAACATAGAAATCATATTAAAACGTTTGTCGGAATGAGTCCGACAGTGGAGCGCAACGGCAAATTAGCGATGTCGGACTGAGTTCGCCTATGGAGCGCAAAAGATTAAGGGTAAGTTAAACATCCACTAGTTTGTTTGAAGGATGAGTCACATTAGAAAGCGGTGTGGGAATTTTTTTTTTTTTTTCTTTACTTACGCCCTTTCCCCACACTCCCGGCCCATCGCGCCAGGGCGAGGCTAAGTGCTAGGGTTCACGCCGATATCTGTATTAAGCCTTTTCCAGACTTTTCAAACACCCTATGTAAGTAGCAGGATTCCTTTTTTCAAACAAACATAACCTATAAATGTTGTGAGTTGTGCTGGAAATAAATTCTTCTCCGCTCTATTCGACTTTGCCTAACATTCACACGGTGCTTTCAAAGCCGATTCTGTGAACCCATTGGTTCATGACTATGAATATTGAACGACCAATATGCAGATTATTAGTGTTTTTACATCTGTTTAGACACAGTTTGTGAATTTAAATTATGAACGAGAAACCTTTACAAATCGATTTCACCTGGAATTCACAGATACATGGTATTCCTTTAAGGGTCTGCTCCAGTAAACGAGAAAGCAACCGAAAAACGAGAAAGCTCCAGTAATGCAAGCGCTTCTCTCTATAACCGTATCTAGACAGAGTAATTTCTTGCAGCTGAGGGCTTTGACATTGCCTCACTTCAAACCATTTTATAAATCCATCTTTTGTAATTGATAGCTGAAAAAAAAAACTGAAAATTCTTTATAAAATTTTGGATCCGGCTTTCAAATTACTTTTCATTATTAATTTTGTATTGTGTTAGGAAAAAAATTCAACCTTTGTACTTACAAAATGTCAATTACATAACAAAAGAAAAAGCATTTAAAAAAATCTAAAATGCAAAACGGATGCGTATTGTGATTGTGCTTAAAATGAGACCTTGCAAACAATTTTATGATAAAAAATAAACGAAATAAATGGTTTGAAATTTAACATTGCTCTTATGGGATACAAATCCAAGATGGCCGCCACTACAGCAGACCCTCAACTCAGCGGGTGGTTGTTCCTATAAGCATATGACCGGAAGCTTCTTTACCAAAAATCCGCGATTTTTTTTCTATAAATAATTTATACCTCTAGTAAGGCTAAGCCGATTGAGTTGAAATTTTTCACGTTACCCGTCAATGTAAACAATCCGTTTCAAAATGGCTGCCGTTAAAATATTTTTTAATGAGAAAAATCGAACGTAGGGTATTGGTTCCCCAAGTTAAATAGGAATCCCCCAGGGATCTAAGAGTAAACAGCATAGTGGAACAGCGACACAAACTGTGATAAGCGCGACAGAGCAAAGAGAGCTGCGAGTAGTGCGGAGATAGGAGCGACAACTACGTCACATTTTTCTGCTGTCTTGTCGTGTTCACGTGTCCCCGTGTTATTAGCGAATTTCCATAGGAAAAATGAGCTATTGCAGTGGCCCTTATGGTAAGACCCAAGGTCGGGAGTATGAAATGAGCACCATCATAGTCCCCAGAACACGTTTTGGGGTTCCATTAAAAAAAAAATCATATATAGGCCTATATATATAAATTTTTTACACATATTGGTTGTCTACGTCGTTCGGACCAGTTTGTTAGCCAAAAAAATGCAACAATCGTAAGCACGTTTTTTGACCGGAAGTAACTATTTTTCGAGATTTTTCCTACGAGAATGAATTTGTTTTTGAGTTTTTGCTACAAATAAATATAAATGAAGGATGTCATTCTGCACATTTTTTTTACGCGACCTTATATAGCTCGCTTGGTTCCCCCAAAAACTATCAAAACGTAAAATACTATAGAAGTACTCGGTTCAAAGCCATGTGGCGGATTCTACCGTGGGGTTGGTGTGCGAAGCACGCAATGCATTGTATATTAAAGATACTCCCAATAAGTTGGTTGGCGTGCGAAGCACGCAATGCTTTGTGTATTGAAGATACTCCCAATATGCGGAATGACGTGCGAACCATTTTGCAGCTATTCAGCAACATCGTGAATAGACCTATTTCCCAAATACATTGGCCTATAAACTTAATTTTGGAAATTTCCTAAACTCACGTCAGCGGTGGTCGAATTATTTTAATGTCTTAGTATTAGATATTACAATTATGTTGTTGAACGTTCTTGTGCCAATAGGTCGCTCTGCCCCGTTGTGACTTGGAGGTGTACTGTACAATTTGACCAGATATACGAACTGCAGTAGGTTGAGTTCGATCTGGTGACTAAGGTGATATTTTAACTTGAGCTGTGCGAGGAAACTGTTGATTGTTGGGTTTGTTCGTACCGGCTCAAGTCATTGCATTGCCTGAAACTGCATTGGAATCGCCAGGGCCTTCATAAGGTAAGCATATATATAAGTCTACTAGCTGGCCTGATCCGGCTTTGCACGGATAGACAAATCAAAGTTAAATGCATATTAAAATATATATATATCAATAAATATATTACACTATGTATTTCTCATTTAGATTTTTAGTAACTTTGACCACCCAAACCCCCCTAAAATTTCGAATGTTTTGAAAATCTTTCTTAGCGAGCACCGAGAGCCCTAGAGGAAGCTACATACCAAATTTCATTCCAATCCGTTCAGCAGTTTTAGAGAAATCGTTATTTAGTAACTTTGCCCCCCCCCCCCCCCAAACCCCTTTAAAATTTCGATTTTTTTTAAAACCTTTCTTAGTTAGCAGCTATTGCCCTAGATGAAGCTACATACCAAATTCAATTGCAATCCGTTCTGTAGTTTTAGAGAAATCGTGATTAAGTAACTTTGACTCGCCAAAACCCCCTCTAAAATTTCGAATTTTTTAAAACCTTCCTTAGCCAGCACCTACTGCCCTAGAGAAAGTTACATACCAAATTCTATTCCAATCCAATCAGTAGTTTTAGAGAAAGTGTGATTTAGTAACTTTGACCCCACAAAACCCTCTCTAAAACTTCGATTTTTTTTAAAACCTTTCTTAGTTAGCACCTACTGCCCTAGAGAAGTTACATACCTAATTCCATTCCAATCCGATCAGTAGTTTTAGAGAAATCGTTATTTAGTAACTTTGCCCCCCCCCCCCCAAACAAACCCCTCTAAAACTTCGAATTTTTTGAAAACCTTTCTTAGTTAGCACCTACTGCCCTAGAGAAAGTTACATACCAAATTCTATTCCAATCCGATCAGTAGTTTTAGAGAAAGCGTGATTTAGTAACTTTGACCCCACAAAACCCTCTCTAAAATTTCGAATTTTCTAAAACCTTTCTTAGCCATCACCTACTGACCTAGAGAAAATTACATACCAAATTCTATTCCAATCCGATCAGTAGTTTTAAAGAAAGCGTGATTTAGTAAATTTTTTTTAGTAATTTTTTTAAACCTTTCTTAGTTAGCAGCTACTGCCCTAGATGAAGCTACATACCAAATTCAATTGCAATCCGTTCTGTAGTTTTAGAGAAACCGTGATTTAGTAACTTTGACCCCACAAAACCCTCTCTAAAATTTCGATTTTTTAAAAACCTTTCTTAGTGAGCACCTATGACCATAGAGGAAGCTACATACCAAATTTCGTTCCAATCCGTTCCTTAGTGTTTGAGATTTCGTGATGAGTCAGTGAGTGAGTGGTATTTGGTATATATATAGATTGACCAAGGAACGAAAAACTGAGTGTACTTGAAATCTACCTAATTTGAAATAAAAATCGCTTT
Source organism: Philaenus spumarius (assembly GCA_018207615.1). Classification (NCBI taxonomy): domain Eukaryota; kingdom Metazoa; phylum Arthropoda; class Insecta; order Hemiptera; family Aphrophoridae; genus Philaenus; species Philaenus spumarius. Next base: position 7,408 of record JAGFPH010018514.1, read on the forward strand.
CGTCGACCCTACAACCGTTATACTACGGATGGACATGTTTAGAAAAATAAATTGTTTAATTAAACTGTGTTATATTCGCATACCTTCCGACCTCACTATCGGGAAGAAATTATAAGTAATTTACAGTTTATATAACAGAATTTAATTTATCTCACTAATCGGTTTTTCACCTTCGATTGGAGTTAAACAAATGTAGCGCAACAGCTGTTTAAACTCAGCTGTGACGGCGCACTTGAATAAACAGCGATGAAACATAGATGCAATAGGCCTAGGCCTAGTGAAACTGTGGCTTGGAATATTTTATAACTGTTTCGAAAACTTTCCCTATCTGTTCAATATTAAAACTTACAAATAATTCATTCCAACTTCTGGTTTTCTACTAGTGGCGGATTAAAGGAGGGCGAAGGCCCCCCCCCCCCCCCCCCAACTCGACAATAAACAAAATTACAAATCTTTATTTTAAACTAGTGGACCCAGCAATGCTTCGCTATTGCTTTATTTAATTTAAAGGGTACGGTAGTTATTCAATTTCATTACATTGACTTAAGTAATCGAATTTTAAAATGGTTTTTATGCCACTTAAGAATGTAGATTTATAGTTTGTAAACCTTTGCGCTTACAAAGGAACGGCAATTCATTTTTATTATATAAAGTACTTAAATTATATACAAAACTAGCTGATGTACCCGTTCTTCGCACGGGAAAACTGCGTGTAATTTGATAAACTTAATTTTAATTACTATGTTTGTGTTTGCCCGTTAGTTTACCATTCGTTGACAATGGCTATCCAGTTTCGCCACGGAGAGGCCGGCAAACATGGAGAACATGTTATTTACATATTTACAATATTTACAATTTTTACAATAACATTTTCACATGTTTACTATCTAACATGAAAAAGCTGCTTTAGAGGAAGCTACATACCAAATTTCATTCCAATTCGTTCTTATAGGGATTTTTAGTAATTTTGACTACCTGAACCCCCCAAAATTTCAATTTTTTAACCATTTCTTAGTGAGCATCTACGGCCCTAGAGGAAGCTACATACCAAATTTCATTCCAATTCATTCTTATAGAGTTTTTTTAGTAATTTTGACTCTCCCGAACCCCTTAAAATTTAAATATTTTAACCATTTCTTAGTGAGCATCTACGGCCCTAGAGGAAGCTACATACCAAATTTCATTCCAATCCGTTCGGTAGTTTTGAAGAAATCGTTTTTTAATAAATTTGATCCCCCCAAACACCCCCCTAAAATTTCGAATTTTTCAAACCCTATCTTAGTGAGCACCTACTGCCCTAGAGGAAGCTACATACCAAATTTCATTCCAATCCATTCGGTAGTTTTGAAGAAATCGTGATTTAATAACTTTGATCCCCAAACCCCCCTAAAATATCAAATTTTTCAACCCCTTTCTTAGTGAGCACCTATGGCCCTAGAGGAAGCTACATACCAAATTTCATTCCAATCCATTCGGTAGTTTTGAAGAATTCGTTTTTTAATAACTTTAATCCCCCCAAACACCCCCTAAAATTTCGAATTTTTTCAAACCCTTTCTTAGTGAGCACCTATGGCCCTAGAGGAAGCTACATACCAAATTTCATTCCAATCCGTTTGGTAGTTTTTGAGAAATCGTGATGAGTGGTTCAGTGAGTCAGTGGGTTTTGGCTTTTATATATAGATATAGGTTTTGATGTACATTTACGTTTAGTAAGTAGGCATAAACTGTCAAGAAACATATCAAATTTTAATTGACCGTCTTTCCTACAAAGAATCCTTCTAAAAAAACACCTTCAACCAAATTCCATTTTAAGTTTATACAAGTACACGATAAAAAAACCCCAAAAGGAACCGGAACGGTGGCCGTTGATGTGAGAACATGAGCACAATCAAGTCGGCCTAGTGTAATCCGTTTAGCGACGCGACACACAGGATTATATTTTGGGAGGGGGTCATAAGAAATCGAAAACAACATTACCGACAATTTAACAGCAACGGGTCCGGGAAATTAAAAAATATATAAACTCTATGAAATCGTTTTTTAATGCATAGCTAGGCCATAAATATTGTCTTGAAAGAGCAAGAGTTTTACAGATTAAAGAATAAATAAACCGTACCAGAAACTGGCACATACTTTCTCAAAAACATATTTAAATTATTATCGGGCAATGCATTACGTGCTTCACACGCCAACCCCCATATTGGGAATATTTTCAATACAGAGTGCATTGCGTGCTTCGCACGGCAACCCCCATATTGGGAATATTTTCAATACAGAGTGCATTGCGTGCTTCGCACACCAACCCCAGTATTGGGAGTATTTTCAATACGAAATGCATTGCGCGCTTCGCACGCCAAATTTCATATTAGGAGTGTTTTCAATACGAAATGCATTGCGTGCTTCGCACGCCAACTTTCATATTAGGAGTGTTTTCAATTCGCAATTCATTGCATGCTTCGCTCCCCAACTCCCATATTGGGAATATTTTTGATACATAATGCATTGCGTGCTTCGCACGCCAACCCCCGTTTGTAACCCCAACTGTGACTTCATAATTGTATTAAAATAGGAGAGGGGATACTACATTAAAGTAGGAGAATCACTTATAGATATTATTATTATTACCTAAAGAGAAAACTGTTCTATCGATTTTGCACCAAACGTGTCAATTAGGCGTGTATAGAGTCACGAAAGAAAGTTTTGAAAAATTTGGAAAAACAACTTCTTTTTTGGCCAAAAAACCCCCAAAAAAATCAGTTATTATTATTATTAGCTAAACGAAAATTTTTTGAAAGATGCGGTTTTTTGCATATAGTAGGGTGCATTAAGCGCTACAAATAAGCCAAATTTTATCAAAATCGTTAGAGCCGTTTTTTATAAAAAAATAACTGATTTTTCGGGAGTTTTTTGGCCAAAGAGGGGGTTGTTTTTCAAAACCTTTTTCGTGCATCTATACAGGCCTAATTGGCATGTTCGGTGCAAATTTGTTCGAAATCGATCAAATAGTTTTCTCTC
>JAGFPH010018515.1:0-14179 GCA_018207615.1 Philaenus spumarius
ATATCAACGTAGATCCAGAATTACTATTACTATCTTGTTCGTACCTACCTCAATTGTGTGCTACAGAAGCAATATGAAATATACGAAAACTTAAAATTTAAATAATTAATTGTATACTTCATTAAACACAAAAATGGAGTTTTCAGGATATAAATATAAAATACATTAGACATCAAAACCGTTCATCAAAACCAAAAGGAAAAGTTACAGGTTACACATTAAACTCCCTTTAGTTGTAATTAATCCTTAAAATTTTACTTTAGATCGTAAACTCTTTCAGTCGATTGGTTCAGGTAGTAAAATTCGATACATAACTTTTAATGGCCCTGTGAAAACCTTTTTCTACGTTCGGCTAATAAAGAATAAGTTTATCGATATTAAATGTTCAATAACTGAACTTATTGCTTGATTTTAACGATAGAAATAATGATGTCTTCATAGTAATTTCTTTAATGATTTAATAAACTATATTTAATTCTAACATTTAATTTTGTTTTATTATGAGGAATTATTGTACTTTTGTTTTTTATTTCGGAAGAGATGTGTGTTGAGATATAATTTCCACTTATAGACATTCAATGTTTTAAACAATTAAAACTTCCTATTTTCTTAATAATTATTTGCAATTCACAGATCGAAAATTTCAAATATTGATTACAAAGTTATCGAATCAGGAGTATGATCAGCAGTGAACAACTTCAGAAAACTAGAAAGTTTATTACATAAACCATGTAAATTTATTTACATGGTAATTCGTATTACGTCCCACCGTACGATTACAATCAGTTTAAAGTATTGTGACACTTTCAAATAATTTTATTAAAATATGAAGTTTTGTACGTTTTAAAATATACAATATACACATAAGATAGCACGTGTTGTTAAAAGTGATCACTGCCTTGTATGATGACTCCTTTAGAGTGTAATGTAAGTGAAAGCAGCATAATTACCATTTCAATGTTTACAATTCTTGCTATTAATTGTATAACTCTTGAGGCAAAACGAAACATAATCAGTGTGAGCAATATAAAATTAGTTTGCTATTATGAATAAGTACTAAACTGTTCAACAACAGATTAGGTTATGTGCTCCATGCAGAAGGTAAATTGCAAATCAAAGGCGAATACAAGTTATATATTCGGGTTAAGAGAACAATAAGATCACTGACCATTGTTTTGTTATCTTCGGGTGTGGTATACCCCCCAGAGGTACTGGCGTCCGGGAAAATTGTAGAACATTTTATAAACATTTTCTACAATTCATGTTTCAATACTGTTTTTAGTTGAGACTTAGTTCTCTCTCATCGCTGCTATGTAAGTCAAACATGCCAATTTGAAAGATTTTCTTATAAAAAGAATTTGATTGGTTTCACAGTTGTTTATTTTCTGCTTGATTTAAAATGGACTATCTTGTATTTCATTTTTTAATAAAGGACTGTTTTCAAGAGCTTACAAGAAAAGAGAAATTTATATGACAGAAAAATGTTTTGAATAAAATTGTTGACATTAATTATGTGTCTACTTAGACTACCTAGCAGAATATTACACTGCAAAACCGTATTTAACGAATGCATAAATAATTGAATCGTTCAAGATTATCAATTGACTGCATAACTACCGGTACTTTATCCATTTTTCCAGATTTTGTTGGAGTCCCGGCCTTCCCCCTTATATTCACCCCCTGATTTCAATTCACTTTTGTTAACACCTGACAGTAGATAAAAAATTAAGATACTCTGGCAGTTAATAGCTAATAAACTCTTCAACAATGCAATGATTATATTTTTATAAATACATCTAGTTGGATGAACCAACAGCTAATAGTTAGTAACAACTTTATAAAATATTTTACAAATAAATATATTTTTCAAGAAATGTTTAATATTTTTAATACTCTAAAAATATATTGTTTTTTGTCATCATATTTTAATAGCTTTTGAGTAGGAAATTGGTGCTTACAGGTAGTGACGGTAATTAACAGAATTCAGTATTCAATGTGTAATGATGATCCTTTAAAAACACTTGTTTCAAGCCACCCTAGACCTGAATTTAACAATTAAATTTACTAATGAACTTAACGCTAATTATCTGCTACAAAAAAATTAAAACATTAGGTTAAATATATATTTAAATAAATATAAATAAAAACGTTGAAATCAATAATAATACGTTTACTACATATTAAAAAAGCAATAAAATAATATACAGTAAAGCTTTTTATACACTTAAAAAAAAAAAAATCACAGTAGAGGAATATTTTATTGGTTTTTTGATATATATATATATATAAGAGGCTTTGTACTGACTAAATGGCGGAATGACAGACAGAATCAACGTGGATCAAAAACTACTTTCGAACATCTAAAAGGTGTATTCTTATGGGAACATAGACGCACACTAAGAAAGAATTGTTCAACATTTTCATTTTAAAGCTTAAAAGTAGTAACATTTGGGATTTCACTCCCAGCCTATAACAGATAAAACAGCTGTTCGGATAAAAAGCTTAGCAACTCTGTTTTTTTTACATTCATTACAATAGCAACCAACTCAGCAAATTTAGAATCAGTTTATTATTATTCACATAAAACAGCCTTTTTAGTGATTAATAAACTATAAGCAAACACAAACAATAATCAATAAAAAATGCTTACCGTATTGTTCACTAAAAACATGTGTTATTACATATTATAAATAAAACAGCTGATTTAGATAAGAATATTTGACATAAATTTAGGTTAATCCCACAATGAAACAAAATATCTTTATTTGCAACCAATTTGGCAAATTTATAACTATGGTAATTATTATTGTTTACAAATATTTTTTTTAGATTATACGTACAAGCAAATATAAAGTTTACTGTATTAAAGTTAAAAATCTGGTGTTACATTTTATATTGTTTCCTTTAGTTTGAAATACGATAAATTGTTTAAAATGTTGATTATTGAACATTTAAATTCTAATGGTAAAATTACAACGCATGCCGCAATTACTGCGGATGGTGATTCATATTGTGATCTCTGTCTTACTTTAGCTATGTGTAGGTCACAATATTTATTTCCGTGTGAAAATATCAAAGTATGCAATAATGTGTATGCATTGGCTTCAGTAAGGGTATCAGCCTGGGTTGGTGAGCAAAGCGAGCAGGGGCGGACCCCTTAGTCAATAATAAGGCATTTTTTACGTATTTAAAAAGCAATAAAGGAGTATACTATAATGATTTTTTGATACTTCTTTGAAAAGAAATTTACCGTAGATTATAATTGAATGTGTGGTTATTGCTTTTTATATTTGTTAATTTTATGATAAATGTTTTTACCAAAACCCTTACTTTTAACTATTAAAATAAATAACAATAAATTAATAATAGTTTTTATTTATTTTTACTGTAAGACTATACTTTCTCACGCACTTGAACTGAAAAAAACAAACTGCCCTTAAGACTGGTAAGACAAAAAGGTTTCATTTATCTTCTACAAACTTACAATACATTTTTTTTGCTTTGTTTATAACTCTATTAACATTGTAAGTTTAAGTTAGTTGATATTTTTGTACATACGTACTATTACTAAAGAATGTTTTTTTTATTTGTGAAAAACGACAGTGCTAATGTTGCCAGTGCTTATCTTTAATCTATACTATTTCTAGCTGGCCCGATCTATAGTAACTTTGACCACCAAAACCCCCCCTAAAATTTTGATTTTTTTGAAAACCTTTCTTAGCGAGCACCTAGGGCCCTAGAGGAAGCTACGTACCAAATTTCATTCCAATCCGTTCGGTGGTTTTTGAGATTTCGTGATGAGTGTGTGAGTGGTATTTGGATTATATATCAATCGTTAGTAAACAATAAATTTGGCATAATTTTACTAGTGATTGGTATTTGAATTACGTTAGTAAGCCTTTTTCCTGGATTGAGTCTATTACCTAACATAAAAACACTGTTGGCTGTGAAAAATAATTACCTGGTTTTAAATTTGATAATTTCATCACTATGGTAATAAATCTAAACGCATCCATGAAATTAGTGTTGATTTAGTAGGCCTATAGGATTAACCTGAAATTGTGTTAAGCTTATAAGCCAATTCAGCTATTTTATTCGTAACAACAGATATTTGTAATAATTTTTGTTTATTTTTTATTTGGGTTTGTTTTTATTTTGTCAACATAACCAAAGAAACTATTCGTTATAAAAAATAATTAACTGATTCTAAATTGCCTAAGTTGGTTGCTATGGTAATGAATGTAAATAATGCATTCAAAAATCGTGTGTTTTATCAGAATAGGCCACACCTAGAATTGTAGAACTGTGCTTCCAAGCTTTGTATTCAAATCAGCTGCATTATGAGTGCATTACCCGTATTTTCATAATTTTCAACCTTTAAAAACTATATTTTGTAAGATCCTTTCTTAATGCTCTTCTACATAGTTATTATAAAGGTACCCTGAATCATCAGCTATCATAGTTTTGGCTGATCGTTGATCAGTCAGTCAGAACGGATTTTTATATACAGATGTTTTCCCAGTAGAATTATTAACACACTACAGAGCTTCATGGATTGCTAACAAACGAATCAGTCTAGGGACTTGAAATTACATAACCCTCTGCTGTAAACCTAGAAAACCTGTAAACCTGGCAATAAACCACTCGAATGTTCAAATATATTTTATTTTAAGATTATTCTTAAGTTTTAGTTTTATTATCCATTATAAAATGCGTACATGAAAAAGTGAACGTTACTGTCTTTATCCCTAAAAATGAATAAATTCATCCTTGTTAGGGGTCCTATAAATTTGCCCTAAAATAGACACATTATCGATCTTTTCATGACAATGAACGAACGAGTGTTCCATTTTCCTTAACATTATTTATGTATGTGACTTTTAGTGAACTAAAAGTCAACCATCATTTTCTAAATATATCTTTTGTATTTAGGGTTGCTTCTACCAAAGTATTAATCCTCTATTAGTTCCTTTAGTAGGGGAGATAAATCTGTCCTTTATAGAATAACATACCCTTTCTGTTACAAGTACAAAGTCTATCTATGTCTCTCCTTCAAATAATATTATTCCTTAAAGCATTAAACTTTGTATACAATAATAATTGTTTCTGTGCTCTTATCTCAAGAAATTTATTCATTTTTTAACTTTATAATCAAAGAAGCATTAAGTATTAGTTCAATTAAATTTTTTCACAGATAAAATTAACGAGATTTTATGTTTTATTTTAAAATTTTAAATGTATTTTTAACAATTACTTTTTTTTAACTTACCAAGTTTGTTGTAAAGATCCGACTTTTTAGTTTCTAAGGTTGGAAAATATTTTATTTAAAATAAATTAAATTTTAGCCAGTTGATAGTATGCTATATTTTCAAAGGACAATAACAACGCGCATGCGCAAACCTCAATGGTTACACAGGCCTGCACGGTTATAAAGTATTGTAGTTGAAATTGTGAGGTTTTGTGAAGAAGTTGATCTTTCGTTTTGTACAGTATATTTGGACTTTAAAATATACTTTTGGACGATAATGTTTTAGATTACACGATTTAATTTACTAAAATTTGTATTGCTGTAATCTTTGGTAAAATGATAAGTAGGTCTTATGATACTATTTAGCTATGGTAACATATTTGATTTTACTTTGATTTAAAATTCTAAAGATCAACAAAGTTCTACAATTGACACAAAAATACTGAACAATAAAAAGTGATCAGAGAAACATATATATAAGTACTACCGTTGAAACACTGAAACACGATTTATCTGAAGCTTTGTGAGTGCTTGAATAAACATTAAAGTGGTTTTGCAAACAGAACTCCAAACTGACGTAAAGAGTATTCGGGCGTTTTACCAATCAATACTTAGACCAAACTGTGTTGAGCGTTACTTTGAAAGTTAGTATTGTTACGTTGTACAACCTGTATGTAACCCACATTGATAGGTTCTGATGACAAATTAAATACAAAATTTGTGCAGTTAAAAATCTATTCAAAATTCCTCTTCTAATGTACATTACCTTAAGAGGGCGCATGGTGCACAAACTTCCGCAAGGGAATCGGTTTTTTAAATAGTGAGAAATACCGAAACAGTACAGCCTCCTCCACCTGTTACATCCTTCTTCAGCACCCCCTCCTCATTTTCCCAAATTTTCACCCAGTTGCGTCAAGTTCGCTTGTCACGGCGGAAGTTATTTTTTACCATGCGGTCGTTTGTACAACACGCTGCCCTATGTGCTAGTAGTATTGGTGCAAGGTTTTTATATTTTTAGTTAGTAAATACTCTACTAGTGTACTTCAAATTGATCAGGAATAAGAAAGACGATTACTGGATTTACAAGCAATTATTGAAAAGGCAGAAAACCAGGAAATACGTGCATCAGAGGAAGAAAAAGAGCGTCTCAGAATACAAGAATTGATTGCAGGCCCTAACAATTCTTCTGGTATCGATAATACTGACGAGAATCTAATAAAAAGAGAAAGATCGGAAATGGGATTCAGATGATGGAGAGGATTTCAGCGGCCATGACATTACACAAAATTGTAGGCGTCACTCGAAAATGTATCAGACCGAAAAGAAGACTTCAATAACAAAAGTAATGGCAATTTTATTTTTGGCAAGGTAAAGTTACAAATTTTGATACACATATGAATATTTCAAATTTACGTGGCAAAGCCCGGCGCCACAATGTTATACAAAGAGAGAGGATTACAATGTGTGCGCTTACAATGTAGGCTACGAATGGTGAAGCCTTGACTAAAAAAACTTGTTTTAATACTTTGAAGCTTTTCTTTGCGGATTCCTTGGTAGACAAAATTGTAGATTTTACTAATATTTGGATATACAAAATCGATCAACCTTTACCCGAGAAAGAAGTGTTAAGTCTACCAATGGTGATAAAGTTCACGCTCACGCTGCACTTTGGCTACTGTTTCTGGCTGGGATGTTAAGGCTAGCTTAGAAGATTTGTGGGTATCAGATGGTCTGGGCAAAGTATTTTAGAGCAACAATGTCGTTAAAACAAATGAAGTTATCTATCTTAAGTCTAATTATTGTATTAATTTCAATTACTTCTTTTGTATGGTAACACTTTAAATATATTTGAATTTCAGTAATAAATATACGTAAAATAAAAGTTATTTACTACTTAATTAATCCTTATACCATATATTAACATTAAAAATTCATTTAAAATTTGCTTAGTGAAAATAATAAAGTACGGTATTTTGTACACCACGCAACCTAATAAGTTATAATAAGTAAAGGGTTAATTTAGCTGCTTGCAGTCAAAACAATTTATAACTCTTAACTAACTAGAGCTGTGTGACGTAATCAGTTAGTGCGTCGAGTTGCTTGTAACTGTCGGAACCTAAATACAATTGCGCAGAATTGGTAATCGGTACCAGAAGTCTTGTTTGCATTCAGGGCCTGCGCAAAACGCTGTCGCTCTCCTTTATTAATATGTCGAAGAATAATAATGTTCAGCTAAATAAAAAACAGTATTGTGTGTCATTAAAACTTTTATGAAGTGTGTTTCGTAATAAAAACTATGTTTAACTATCTGCAAAATTATTATCCTTAAGCTACATTTGGAGTAACTACGATACAAATTATGGAAAGAAATTGCAAAAATTAAATTACAATGATAACAATAACTTAAACGGAAGAACTGCTAGAAATAATCTAATAATGTTAAACTTAAATTTTGTAAATAATTAGTTTTAGAATATAAAACAATAAAACCACAGTGACTTATTTAAAAGTATATATTTTATATTAAATGGTGCTTCAAAGAAAAGTTAACTCTTACCTCTGGAAGGTTGACCGGAACTCCAAAAATGCGTATCTTCTTGAAAACACTTTTTATTAAGAACAAGTTTTACTCCATAATAAAATAACCATAGCTTAAAAATGGAAGGGTCATATTAAAAAGAACAGAAGTTTTATCAATATATTAATATGTGAATATCAAAAATTGAAGTATATTTTTACTTATTTATTTTAAAATAAAAAGAATACAAAGTACCATTTGAAATGCACTGTGCCATAAAAGTACAAAAAAAGAAAAATAATAACGTGATGTTGCCGTTAAGACAGGAAAAAATTTAATGAACTAGGAATAACCTAAATTTGTGTTTCTAAGCGGGTTATATAAGAATCAGCTGTTTTATCTATTATTTTAAGCAGTTGGTTGCTATTGCAATGAATATGAACATTTATTTTTGCAAGTCATGGATTTTAATGTTTCATACACACATGATTTTTCTATACGAAACCATTCAAACAATGAAACAAAACCATTTGTATTATATTCATGGCTGTATGAGGTAATATCCCTTTGTTTTCCATTCGTAAGAAAATATAGTTTTAAAATTATACAAATACTTAGCGTTGTTTCTTTCAAATAAAATGATCACTTATCTTTTTTACGTAGTAAAATTATTCTATATTTTAACAGTTGAATTGTTTACTTTTAAGAAATTGCTAATGTTTACTAAATATTTATCATTAATTCCATCAAGCTTCCCACTCTATTCCTAATAGCGTCAAGGTAAGAATTAAGAATTGTAAGAAATTCCAATTGATTATGTGAAAAACAAAATAAACAGAATTTTGTTACATTACAAAGACAACTGATCGAACTTCGACCACAGAGGTTACTAGTTTATACTCTTTAATAGACAAACATAATGCATTTTTGTTTTCTAATAGCCTATATGTATTCATAAAAAAAGTAAAAGTCGTCTGACAAATTACCCTGAAATAAGAAAAACATCATCGTGTGAATGTGACTTTTGTATCCTCCTTTAAAACTTGCTTAGAATCTTTTGACCACTTTATTAACAAGATAAAACTATATTTTTCTTTGCCACAGAGAATAACAGACATATCTCTAAGTATTTGAAAGTTTTGGTTCCGAACTGTACAAGATAAATACACAAAACTTGCACCGTTGTTTAATTTTATGTTAGCACATTAATTTTTACAATAAAATCATTATTTGTATTACTAGCGTGTCATTTGGTAATGTTTTACTCAATTTTGGATAGTAATAAATGGTAAGCATTTTAAATAAAAATATAAAGTTATAGTATAAATATGATTTTGAGTTTGGATAATTTATGCTGAATATTATTTATTATCTGTACTCGTAGGTCAACGTTTAAAAATTCGTGTGAATAACATTGTAAACAAGGAAAATTTTCAATAAATATGATAATTAAACTTATCTTAACTTATTATTTAACTTATCTTTTAATTACAATAATAAAACATTTTTTACATTATACAAGGTGGATTCAATCATATTTTATTATTGAAGTTATAAAAACTAGTGTGTTTATATTTATATAATCGATAAAGAATGTGGACTTATATTAGTATGTTAATATTGTTGAGTGAAATTTATCAGTACTCTCTTAGAATATAGTATATTGTAAAAAATACGTGAGTGTACCTGATTTTTAATGAATTAATATCAAATAATAACCAAACATAAAGACACTTTGGTAATGGATACTACTGTTGGAAGTTCATAAAAACAGTGTTGCGATAGAAAGCTAGCATGAAAGAAAAATAGTTTTCATCTTTGTAGAATTCTGTAGATTTCTTTCCGAATTCACGACCATATTCTAGATAGTGACTCAAAATCATTGTTGGCCTTTTGAATGAAAGTAGTGTCCCTGTGCTCCCGATGAAGTGACAGTCTATATGGAGGTAAATTCCATGTGTGACCGATCTTGTTACATGAAACAGTGTTTTATTTACAGTATTTATTGTTAGTTTTTACGAATATTTTATTTGTTTATATTTGTGTATGTACATGATTTTTTTTATATATATTTTATATACATTCATACATTTATAGTCTTATAAACTGTATATATTATTTTATTTATGACGAAAGAGCTGAAGAAAAGACAGTATTTAACGATTTTTTTTTTTTAAATTGTATATAACAAAATGTTTACCATTTTTGGTACACTAATACAAAGTATTTCAATTAAAAACGGTGTTTTGAAATATTTTTATTATAATTTATCTTTATATGTTTAGCAATTGTATTAATATGTTAATATTATTATAAATATTTGTTATCATATTATTTATATTGTTTGATAAGTTTACATTTGTATTCCTGCAATTGAGGAACAAATTATAATGTATATAAGAAACGTTGCATTATAGATAATATATGCGTATATTAATATCTTTAATTTGTGTTAACATTGTTATTTCTGCATAAAAATTTTAAAGTATGTAATCAAATATTTATTGTTTGTAATAATATAACATGTATACAGATAATTTAGTGCTTCATTAGATGGCACTAAATTCCATATGTGCCTGATTGCGTTTCATTATCAATGCGCCCGACGAAGGGTTAAAGTGCTTTATACATCTTTCATTGAGTTAGCGTCTTAGAAAATTAAATGAGACGCACAGACGTTCAAATATTTGACCATATTAGGCAACAAGGCTTTTAACACTAAAAATAATTACGGTTTCCTTATAAATTTAAAACACTGTTTCCAAATTCCATTTGTTTTCATCTCACCTTGATTATATTATTTACAATCGTGAGATCCCTAGGCATTTTAGATATTAATTTCTAACGAGAAACCTTAATTACCAATTTGCATGCAAATTACACGAATTTCTAATTAGTAAGCAGATAGAATTACACTTTCAACGATTATCAAGCAAGGCAAATGTTTTAAATACTATTTGCGTCAACATTCTACGGATTCCGTAATACATACACTTGAGTAAAATTACCTATTACTTTTATATTTATAGTTATTATTATTTAAAGTAAAAACACACCTTGATCACTGCAAGACTAAATATATCTAGATGTTTTAACGCATGTCTGACAAAACTGGTGTTTTCTACTTTTACAATAACATGTAGGCCTATATTAGTAAATACTAAGTCGAAAATCAACAGTGAAACTAACTTATGCAGTGTAATTTCGTTCTTTTGACAAGAAACCTATTTCGTCCATGTCTAAGAAAGTTATAAAATCCCTTTAGATCGTCTTATGCACAACATATTCCTCTGTGGTAACTTATTAATAAACAGAATCTAATGTACTGTAAATGGTTAGTAGGGAAATTGATTGCAGCCATCTAGGTTTACCTGGTAAGTTTCTGTTGATGGATGTCCATATTTTTTTAAATAATAGTTTTTTCAAACATTAGCCACTTATTGCGTACCTACAAAGAAAGTAGGCTAATGCAAGAGATTTCAACAGTTTAAATCAACCATTGTTAAGTTATCAAGTGTTACTAAAGCTGAAACATAATACATAAACTAAACTGAAAAAATAAATCTAGTGTACTAGTAAATTCATAAACTAATAGTTTGACGAATGAGAAGAAATTATTTAAGAATAATACCAATAACACTAATTCTTACACACACACGTTTATAAATTAAACTAGTTTAACCTAGCTAGAGCTAAGCTACATATTTAAAACCTTAGGAAACCTATTTGTAAAATACCTAAATCCACTCCTTTCTACCTATGTCAACAAATTGTATGACTTGTGATACATCAAGTAGAAACCATTTATAAAACATGAATTTCTGAGGTAATATAATAAAATTGCCTAACGTATTTTTACGTTAATCCAAAAACTATGTTAACCACTTTTCAGGCCACTAGTAAAGAATTTAAAGTGAATGTGCAGTATGCAATTAAGGCGTTTATTACAAAAATAGCACTTGTAAAAAAAAATCAAAATTGAGATAAAGGGAATTTTTATTACTTGCCCAACCTGTGGATGTTCTGCATTTGTTATTTCTCACAATAACAACACAAGTCCTCTGTAATATAATGTTGAAAATAATACGATTCCACAAAAATAACACTTGTCAATAATGGTTTCTTACAAAAACAGCTGATGTCAGGCACATGTGTTGCTTTTGCAAGAATTTTGTTACTGGCACCATCCACACAAAACTATAACCTCAGAAGAACTATCAATATTTTATTAGTTGACTGTTTTATTGGTTGAATTTTTTCTATTATAATATTATTATGTCAGTTCCAATAAAAAATGTAGAAAAGCAAAGAAGGAAGGCGTTATTAGAGATAAACAAGTTCAAGGATTGGCACATGTTAACCACAAAGGCAAGTTTGTAAAGGAGACATGTATTGGAGAAGATTGCAAGTAAATAGGCCTATATGTTTGTAAATTATTATACTGTAAACATAAGTTCAATACCAGAATAGCTTAAAAAGGTGCTTCTGTTAAATAAATTTTTCTTATTTCCATTATGTTAGCAAAACAACAATCATGTGAATTTCCATTTACAATAGCTCTTTTTAGCCCACCTACAGATTTATAATTTAACCTAAAAATACGTTTTCTAGTTGTTAGTTGTCTGTCTTGACTAAACAGAGATATCATTCAGAACAATACTTTTTGGCATTGAAAATTAAAGCTGCAATAGGACTAATTATTAACAAGAAAATAACAATAGGTTAATGTTGCTTGTTTTTCTTCTGTTTTAGCTGCAAGCGGTTTAAATGTTTTCAAATTACAACCAATAGCCAAAGAGAGAAAATTGTTCAAAATTTTTATGAAATACCATAAAAAAATCTTCAAGACAGCCACTTAGCTATTAATAAGGTAAAGCAAAGGCGGTCACGCAAATTAATCGAAGAATCCAACTCTTCCGATTCAGAGGGTGAAACAACACCTACCTTGCCTGCTAATTACCATCATGTTGCAGCATATCACTTTAAAGTAAGAGTTAAAATAAGTGAAGATTCCAATGACTTCAAGAAAGCAAGTATGTACAGCAGCATTTTTAAGTTTTCACTCCATTGCTGCAGCAAGATTACGACGTATTCAGTAAAAACTCTGTTCTTCTGCATATCACCTATTGATAAAAGAGGTAAACATGGCAATAATGCCAAAAAGAATTCCAACTTCTGTTGAAAATCTAATTTCCCATCACATACAATCTTTTAAACCAAGACAGTCTCAATATTCTATCAGGAAAAATCCTTCCCGGTACTATTTACCAGACACTTTAACAATTCATAAAATGCATAAGTTGTTTATTGAAGAATATCAGATATATATTTCTTATAAGGTGTACTGGAATATTTTCAAAAAAAATTTAATATAAAGTTTGGAATTCCAAACACAGATACATGCAATTTTTTGATTTAACGTCACAGAAAATATTAGCAGCTGAGAATGATGTAGAGAAAGTTAATTTAGAAGTTCAAAAAAGTCCATCTGGCTAAAGCAGAATCATTTTACACGCTAAAAGGAAATTTCAAATTGAAAGCTAAACAAGGGCAGGCAATGGTACTTTCTTTTGATTACATGCAAAATTTACCGTTGAACCATATTCGAAATAATGCAGTATTCTTTTCTCGACAGTTGTGGTATTATATATTTGGGATCCATAACATGCATGATGATAGTGTCGCAATGCATGCCTATGATGAGACTATAGGCAAAAAAGGAGCTAATGATGTATCCTCTAATATTTCATTATCTGGTGAATAATGATATTACATCTCGTAATTTAATACTTGTAAGTGGTGGCTATCCCGGACAGAATAAGAATTATGTAATGGTACATTTTCTGTATTGCTTGGTACAAGTTCAACAAATTTTTAATAGTATAAAGTACGTATTTCATATCCGAGGACACTCTTACTTACCAAATAATCAGGATTTCTCTCTGATTGGAAAACTTAAAAGTAAGGTAACAGTTGAAACTCATGCTGAATGGGATGCTATAATAGTACTCCCATCTCCATACTCCATTTCCATTTAAAGTAATAAAAGCAAGTAAAGACTTATTTTTTAATATAAAAGCTGCAACTGATCCCTACTTCACAAAAACACCTCGACCAGCAGTTAAACGTCAGAGTTTACGGATGTAGAATTTCAAAGACTAGTGAGTTTTTAAATGTAAAAGATACTTATGACGGACCATGGCTTAAATGCAATGTTCGGAGCAGGAAAGTACTTCCAAATGAACTATCATTACACAAGTTATATGATGGTGCACTACCGATTAATCCTTCTAAATTAAGATATCTTCTATCGTTAAGTAAAGTATTATCCAATCCAATGAACCGTGCTTTTTATGAATCTTTGCAGCCTACACCTAATACTCCAAATAATGACTATAATATAGATGAAGACA